>JAUTXX010004191.1:0-10127 GCA_032273605.1 Panulirus laevicauda
ACAAAGCAAAAAATAAAATAAAAAATAATATATATGTATTCGTATATGTATTCATATACATATGTATACCTATAAATATATACGTATACATGTATGTGTATATGTATATATGTATATTTATTATTTGTTGCTGTCTCCCACGTTAGCGAGGTAGCGTAAGGAAACATGAAAGAATGGATTTACCCACCCATATACGCATGTATATACATACACGTCCACACATACATATATGCATACCTATAGATTTTAATGCATACATATTTATACATAGACATATATCGTTGTATGTGATTGCCGTTTCCTGCATTAGCAAGGCAGCATTCTAAATGTAACTATTTCTCTGCCGCCAGGAGGATACCAGGGATGTGGACACAACCATGCCGGTCACCCTGGTCAGAAACACTGGTCGTGCTGTGCCCAGACTAACCCATCGGCACCCTGCACAAGGCCCCCATCGCAGTATTACCAGGTTACACTTTGAAAGTGGAGGTGTCACGAGACTAGTAACTAACGAGTCATACTGGAGGGATAATGGCTATGTCAGGTTACCATTCATTGTTAACCGTATCCCAGTATAAATTTGTGGAGCATTACGCTTGTAGTTCCTGTTACTGGTATGTGAAGATGAATTTTCTTGGAAATGATTGTGATATAACATATTGCATTACACCCATCCACATAAATGTATGGTAATCAGTAAATCATTAATTATGTATGTGTCTGATTCAAATCCTTTACAATCTTAATGATCTCACATGGTACTTACTTCTCATTGCATAACACAAGGTAATCTCTTGCCTTTCGTTAAGTAGCTCCATTGCAGCTGTTAAATGCCATGAACTCCAATCAAA
Organism: Panulirus laevicauda; assembly: GCA_032273605.1. NCBI lineage: Eukaryota > Metazoa > Arthropoda > Malacostraca > Decapoda > Palinuridae > Panulirus > Panulirus laevicauda. The sequence goes on from JAUTXX010004191.1 coordinate 852, forward strand.
GCTACCTTAATTGGAACACTCTTTTTAACTTCCTGTAAAACAGACTATCAAGGTTGGAATTATATTGTGACATAATAAAAATAAAGGTTGACAAGATAGCGATCATACTCCTCTAGTGTCACTAAAGATCCCTAGTGTCACTAAAGACCAACTAAAAACCTTACGTATCACACATGTCGTTTAGATGGTATTTCAGCTCATACCACACTCTCTACAACTACTAACTTTTGATATCAAAGAATTGTATCACGTACAGCCATGCAAAAAATCCTGGGACACATCTAAGTCCCAAAAGTCCCACCACACACCTAATCGTTAGCCATCGAGAGTATTTCCCCCAAGATCTTTGTCCACAACTGTGCTCAACTTGTCACATTTCCCTCGATTGAGAATTGAATAAAACATCAACTTGTATACTCAAAAGATTTGTATTTGATGTAAAACAGGTACTACACAAAGATTAGACCCTTAACCTCCCATTATAAGTGTGTTAAGACTTTCATGTAATAATTATACTGAATATAACTGTACATAATATTTTTTTGTAACACTGTAGTTCCTTAAATCACCACTTTAGCATTCTGTACCATTTGAGGGAAACTTAAATATAATAATCATTTCAAACACTTGACACCATTTCTGTACTTAATGGTAACAGCAGACATGCCTATGACTTGTCTAAGCAATGGGCAACACATACCGCCATGAAATTTCAAAAACTGTGTTATCAATTCCAACTAAATTGATACCTTTTACAAGCTTAGCCGACTCGATTTCACCAATCCAAACTTACATTTTAGCTTGGCCAACCAGCAGTCAATCTTCTTACGTAATAACATGGCCAGCTCAAACTGACCAGCTGCCTTTTCAGTAATGGAACAAACCGGAAATGTCTTGATGGGTTGGCCACTTTGAACCAAGAATCGTATAATGTTCTAATACACAGTGGAGTTCCTTATTTTAAAAAACATCCTCTGTAATGGCAGAAAACAGATCTTTATGATAAGGAAAGATGACCTACAGTTCACAGTTATTCCCACAGCAAATTTTCAATATAATACGATACGAAAATATTTTACGAGACATTTTCCCGACTATCCAAATAATTAACAATCCAGGGCAATTTTAATGACAAAATGGCATGTGGTACATAGGAGCATAAATTTATGCCATCAACCTCCTCCTGTAGTGGCACAGGCAGCCACCATCCACTCGATAGTGAAAAAATCATGAAAAAATGCTGGTTGAATAAGGATCAATTAGAAATGTACCCCTATATTTTTAAAAAGAAAAGTCATAAAAGAAAACAAATCTTCACAGTGTAACAGTCTGACTTGAAAAATGGTCAGGCAGTTTTAACATTATCATGAGAAAGAGTAAAATTGCAAGCGGCAGCCGCCTGACCAATCTGTAAATAACACCTCAGATAGGCCACAGTAACAAAACCGTCACCAACAACCATTAGTACCCGTCTCGAAAATGTAGCAACAAGTATCACAAAAGACAGCCTTTTACTACGCCCAATTTTCATTACTTTGCATCCAATTGGGTTGAAGTTCATCATCCATAAATCTCGTCTCCTACAATACCTTCTCCACAACGAGTATCTCCTTTTTAGGTTCTTCGAGGCACCCATCAAACCATTTATTGTTACCTCGTCAATTTCCTGCAACCTTTTATCTAAAATATAAATATCCTGATAGTAACGATACAAACTAAAAGACTGCAGGCAAAAGTTAAACTAACCCAATCTAGACGAACCATTAAAAGATGATGTACTTCAAGACTAACAAACTAATGGCTTGAAAAATTGGTCCTGTAACCACGTCAGTATACGCTGTCCATGACTTCCGTCTATAGATCCTGAACTGTTAAATCTCTTCTACCTTGAGATCTTAAAAATTAATTCACAATATATCAAAGCTTCAGCTTTATCATGTGGAGCAACTGAATGGCAAAAAATTTCTCCTGACTTTTTTTGTACACCTTTGCTTAATCAAAGGTAAACTCAGAGAAAGACAAGTTTACATTCAGAAGTTTGCTTGGAAACAAGTGGAACTTTTTTTTAAATTCAGGAGTCTGAACACGTAAATCTCAAGCTGTGGACAACATTTCTTTGCTGATGTTTAACACCAAGATGCCATCCAGACGAAGATAAAATCCTGGCCTCATTTTTTTTTAACTGGCTTTGACTGGTTTTGTGCAAAGCACAAGAAACAAGAAATAACACAAAAGAAACCCAATGGAAAATGCATTTTCCCTTCACAGAAGTTTTTCAGAAATGTTACAACGTACTTTAATAGAACAAAAAACAATAATTCCTCAAGTAAACTGTAAAAACCCACAGGGAAAGAAGGATAGTACGTGTAGCCTGAACAATCTATGAAATACAGATGCCCTCGTCCAAATCCTGGACAACCAGCTTAAATCCAATAAAACTATTCATCTTTCCTTTTGTAATTCATCTGTGTCCACCAAATGTTCTCTGTACGCATGTGTGTTATTTACAGAATTTGTTACCTCCTCAATGGTAAGCCTGCTTACATAATCAATTGTTAAAGACCATATAATCTGACTCATCAAAATGAACTAGTGGTTTTAAGGGCCAGACTCGACACTTCACCCATCTCCATGACAAATTGCAACACCTCGTATCAATGGTGCGTGTCAACGTTATTAAAGAATGTAATCGCCTTTATAAAAAAAGGGCCCAACATTATATTTCCTCCATGCCCAACTACTACTCTCTCAAACAGTCACTATCACATTCCTGTGAAAAATTCCAAATTCCTTGGGTACGCTCTGCATTATCAAAATATAAGGTTAAACATGCCTTTCAAATGCAGATATTTGATTGTGGTAAACATGCCGATTCGTCTGCCCCGTCCTGTGACAGTAGCAGCTCACCATCACACACCGCATGGTGTCATTTCTCTACCACAAACAACATATTCTCTAAATTTTCAATATTCGTCTGGCATGAGCAAGCTTCAATCATTTTATGGCACACTTGAAATTATGGGAAAACAAAAAAAAAAAAAGAAAATACTAAATGATAAATACCAAGGATAAGTCCTATTTGCACCTTCTTGTAGCCTGTCATTAATGACATCACCTTTGGTTCTTCCTGCATCCTCCCTAACTTATTCTGGTGGTGCTCGCTTGTTGTTCCTAGGTATGGTGGTGACCGTCACTTCCACCCTCTCATGGATAAAGTACTACGTGATCATTTTGGAAACTTAACTCCACCCACTCCTGCTATGGCCGATATATTTATAAGGACAATGTGTTATCAAGAAACAAACGAGTGTCTGTGTCAGCACTATGCTATGAACAAAGGTATTCAGGGATTACTCCAGCGAGAACAAAGTACATTCAATGTCCGACTTCCCCGACACAAGGTCTACACCTCGAAAGCTATTAACGCTACTTGTTAATGCTTCAATTAGGTTCAAGATGAACCAGACTTATGAAGTTTTGTTTAGCCTTGGGAAAAGAAAAAGCCATCTACAATTAGTAGGGAGGCCAAACAAAGCTGCAGTTCAGAAGGACTACAAAGTTTTAAACATTTGAATTCAAGCTGTAAAAATGTGTTTAAAAGACCCAAGAGTACTCAGTTCGGCTGTTTCTTTCAATCGTAGCTGGCAGTTAAGTGGATGCTGATCACAGTCCGGCAAAGGGGCAACAACTTATAAACACAACTCTGCATCGATTATAAGGTGCTGTCAAAGATACTAACTCTGTTCAGTCAAGTGATCTACGAAAAAACCATCATTGAATTTTCTCATGAAACAAAAATATAAAAAAGGTGCGAAAATAAAGCAGTGGAGCTTAATAAAGCCTCCCAAAATAGTCTGTCAATGGAGTCTGTGAAGAGGGTCGAAGTAATGTTCTCGGAGAGGACAAAGCTGGCAACACTCTCGATGCCATCACTGATTTGACCATCAGTATTAGACCACATGCTACCAAAGAGAGAAAAAAATGCATCAGTTGCATTTAAGTATCTTCAAACACCATGCAAAAACTAAAGGAAACCTATAAACCACCAGAGAGAGATGCCCGAGAGAACTGCTCTGCTTAGAAGATTTGAGAAGCACATATTTGTGTGGGAAGATCAACTTAAAAACTAATGCGACTAAAAAATATGTAGTGCTTCTTAGGTTTCTATAACGAATATGGCTATGAACCTTGCATCACTTGTGAAGCCTAAGACACTGAAAGTTTAGAAAACTTCCGAGTTCCCATAAGACAAAATGCTTATACAAGAAACTTCTTCCTTGCATACCCAGAAAAATCTACATTTTTTTTAAGTCCATGGCACAAAACATATGAACAACAGTTATCGAAAAACACACAATCTCTCCTTATCATATGCAACACTTAACTCATGCAGCTCATTCTTTGTAACTCTAGATTTTCGTGATGAGCATTATGCGCTAGCCCTGCCTTTTGGCAAAATGGAAGGAGCGGTACATAGTAGTAGTAGGTGGGAAGATTTTGGTAGGAGTGTTAGGCAGTAACAGCTAGTAGTAGTAGAAGTAGTAGTAGGCAGGAGCATCAGGTAATCATTAGGAATATTAGATAGGAGCCTCTACAAACACACCACTAGAACTACCCGCTCCCAGTGGCCTGTTACGGGTGAGGCACTAAAGGCTAAGAAGTAGCACTGAAGTTCTTTAGTTATGTTGACTGTTGCCATGACCATCCCTTTGAGGGGGTTCCAATTGGAACAGGTGTCGGATATAGACAGATGGCTAGACTCTTAGGAATTTCCCCATTTTCACTCTAAATGAATAAAAATACCAAGTGACTTTACTATGGAAATATTTAACAATGATTCCACATAAATGACAAACTTGGCTGCTAAACCGACATGCAGAAATGGGTTGCCATCCTGTTTGCTGTCAGCTACTAAAATCTGCTAGTGCCAATAGGGATCCAATGCAAATCGGCCAAGAAGATATGCGAATAGATTGCTACTCTCGAGTCAACTCTGCTCACTAATATTAAGGATACAATACTGCCCTGTTATCGTAAAGGTGACTAAGCATTTCATCAATAAACTGACCTCCACTTCAGGGCAGTTTATGTTACATATTGCCTATATAGGTTATAACGACATGTCCAAAAATAAAAATACCAAGTTATTTTTAAAGCTGTTATGTGTTATGTGAATACCTAACAAGTAAATATTATAAACAACTTTTTCAATTCTTCAACATAACACAGTAATTATGGCAAACTGTCCTATCACATTGGTACTAAATCCAGTGGCGATAAAATTATATCCCATTTGTTTATATATAATATAATACACAGACATGAAACAACAGCAAAGTCTGGCCCAGTTCTCTCTCTGAAACGAATTTCTCAAATGCCAGCAAGAGACCAATAGTCGGGATTATGTGGATTTAAAAAAAAAATTTTGTCAACCTAATCTTGACAGAAGTAACCTTATGTGCTGGCTTGTATTGCAGCCAAATACTGTGTTTAATAGCATAACAGTTTTATGCAAAACTCAAGAGGTATATTCATAATTAAAAAAAAATTAATTTCTCTTGGCATCTGTTTCCTTAAATCATCATAAAAAAATTGATATTTTACAGGAATAAACGGAAGCCAAAATAAAGAATAACATGAATTACCTCTGAAAACTGAAAGGGAAGGATTCACAATGCATCTCCACAGGAGAACTATCTTTTGTCAAAATTAAAGCCGTTCCACTTTTGTGAAATAACATAACTCATAAAAAAAGAAAATCATGTTATTGTGCTTTACAGCACAAAATAAAGGAATCACTTTGGCAAGAATATATATTGTAACAGTAATCTGTATAATATACAGTGTCAATGGTCAACATTAAGTGTGAGGCAAGTTTTTAATAGCACTTAGGTAGCAGTATGGCTTACTTTACGAGACCTTCAATGGACTGTTTAGCACTGTGCAATGCACTGGCAGCTTGTTCTTTTACTGCTGCCAATATGTCAGGACCTTCCTCCTGGACATATTCAACAATGAAGCTCAACTGCACCCATGCAACACTCCATACTTCCCCCAAAAACTTTAAAACACCAGCAGTATGAGTCCCAACGGTCGCCACTACTGACATTAATGCTTCATTCTTTCTTAGCTCTTCACACAACACCAACCATTGCTCGTACAAGAAGGTTAGTGAAGATTTGATGGCAAGTAATATTGCCTCCCAGTCAACATTATTGACAATCCATTCATAGCAAAATAAAGTGTTTACTTTCAACCAAATCCATCCCGTTGTTACACTCTCAATAACAGGATCTGTGTAAATACTCAAGTCTCCAGTCTGCTGTTCTAGTGCAGCCCACGCAGCAGAGGCAGCTTCCGCTACCGTAGTACCCAACGTTTGCGCAATTTGCTTTAAGTTTTCAAAACGGACAGCTTCAGCCATGAGACGTGCCAAAACATTTGCATTTTCCACAACCCGGGGTAAGGCAGCAGCAACACCAGAAGAAGAGTAATCAGCATCAGTGTAGACGTGGACAGCAACACCAGTAGATCCCACAAGACACACAAGCAAAATCAGATTTATCCAACCTAGCAGTGACCAACGACTTCCTGAAAAAAAAAAAAAAGGTGGTTTTAACCACTTATTTTACTGCGTTCACTATTATCTAAATTCATTCAGCTTGTGCCCTATTTGCCAGCATTCTATTTTTTTTTATTACACATGCCAAACCTAGAAAACAACAGAGACCAATTCTAATCCTATATTCATGCATGACATCAAAAGCAAGTCCTTCAGAAAAATAACGCTTCAAAGTAGGAGGTCGTCGAAGGTGCAAAATCTATATATTTAAGATGCACACTAACCTAGAATAAAAACAGGTTTTAATTCTGTGAAACTTACCAGAAACTTGATACAGAAAACTAGGAATAAGTACTCCTGTACCATACAAAAGCTAAACAAAATATTGAAATTGGAATAAGTACTCCTGTACCATACAATAGCTAAACAAAATATTGAAATTATGTACAAAACTGTCATCCAATTACTCTTAAAATCTCGATATCAACCCTTAGCATTTATCACACACGAAAAAAAAGACCTAGCAAGCTGACAAAGCACGTCAACTTATGTTGCCAATAATGTAGTCTCAAAAGTAGTCAATGACTGAACAGTCATTTATCTCCCTTCTAAGTCTCGCACACTGAAACACCACTCAATACTACATAGACATCTGTCTAAAAAAGTAATTTTAAATACTCTACCATAATAGAAAGCAGACCTCCCAGCAGAGATTTACATATCTAAGGACACCATTTTTCACCCACATCTGCCCAAAGCTGAGGACATAAATCATGCCAACTGCACAAATGTTCCATGCAAAATTTTTATTTAAGATGAGAAATGCCAATTTTGATCACACTAATAAATGTACTTTCTAACAAAGCACACAACCACAAGATTACATCAAAGATCAGGAGAAACCGGACGAATGACAGATACCAAGCAATCGGGTGTAAATGTCCAATACTGAACAAAGGCTATGAAGGGATGATGTCACGTTTATTTAAGTCAAGAGGCTCCACTGGTACCAAGCTCAGCTCTCCACTATCATGGGGTGAAACAAGCATGCAACCTCTCGCTTCACTCTTACACAACCAGTCTCCACATCCTGGAAAACTCAGGATCTGGGTTCCCACTGGTAATTAGTTATTAGTCGTGGAAAGACAAATGACCTTTGACAGACACCTTGCCTAAAGTCTCTTTCACCAAATAACGTCACATTCTGTACTTTCATCACCTTGATTTAACATCACCATGCAACTACTAACTCCTGGCAGCAATTACAGTTCAGCTAAGTCACTGAAATTTGTCCGGAATGACTTTATTATATCTTTATGAATATGGAAAAATGCCTCCAAGCATCAGAGAATACTTGGAGAATACGTCAAAGACAAACTGATGTTATGTTTATAGTGACCCAAGGATTGATACTTAAAACTTTACTACTCCAATGATCACAATATCAAACTATATTAATTCAGAATCTACTTAAAAAGCCTCAAATTTGACAGGCTTATAGTTTTCTGCCTCTGGTTGACAGTGCTGCACCCAAATATGCTCTAAAACATTTCAAAATTTTACTATAAACTTGTGAGACAAAGTATTGCTACACTTTCCAAATCTACAATCTCATCTAACATTCTAACGTCTCATCTAACATTCTAACGTCTCATCTAACATGCTAACGACAAGATAAACGTCCTACCAATGCCACTTCCTCAATGAAACATGTGACCCATCTTAAGTCCTTTCACTGTCCAACCACACAACTTACCTTATCCACTCAAACTGAAGCCTCAATTTCTGACATTCATTTATCTTTAACCTTACCAGCATTATATCCAACCTGTTCTCTAGCATACAACCATACTTCCATGCTCTCAATTTCTTTTGAAGGCATCACAAAAGGGATAACGACACCCACATGCTACTACAGAGTTAAACCCACTCTCAGGAAAGGTTTAAAAAGGTGCTGTTCACACACTCGCACTAAAGTTACAGACACAGAAGCCTCACCTTGCCACACCAAACCTGATTTTGCTTTCTTCTGCTTGCGTGGAGAAGTTGGTTTGGGTACTGCACTGTACTGCTTCTCTACGCTCACAGTTCCATTAACTTCCGGCTTCTTGGTCTGAAGAACGGCTCGCTGCTCAGCTTTCCTTTTTTCCCTGGCCGCTTTCTTTTCTGCTCGTTTTTTGGCTAACTTCTCTTCCTCGGCTCGAGCACGAGTTTCTTCCTTTTCTACAAGAAAAAAAGACTGTGGTCCAGATTTGTAAACTTTGTGACCCCTTCTTCTATATACGAGTTACCCTTTCTACTGCATTCAATCGAAATGTTGCTGACATTCACAAGACTAATGGGGTGAGGAGGGAAACCAACTTTACTCTTAGGCTAGTTATTCTAGAACCATTCATCATGTTTAAGAGGAAACTACAATTTTAAACATAGAAGATTCACAAAAAAACATTCTGCAAAGATCCTAATTAACCACACACAAATATCTAGAAAATCATACAACTAAAGTATTTATTTATCATACTTTGTCACTGTCTCCCACATTAACGAGGTAGCGCAAGGAAACAGACAAAAGGATAGCCCAACCCCTCACATACACATGTATATACATACATGTCCACACATGCACATATACATACCTATACATTTCAAAATATATATACATACACAGAAATATACATATATACACTTAATTTATATTGTCTGCCTTTATTCAC
>JAUTXX010004213.1:0-10125 GCA_032273605.1 Panulirus laevicauda
TGGAAATGAAATGTTTGAGGACAATATGTGGTGTGAGGTGGTTTGATCGAGTATGTAATGAAAGGGTAAGAGAGATGAGTGGTGATAAAAAGTGTGGTTGAGAAAGCAGAAGAGGGTATTTTGAAATGGTTGGTCACATGGACAGAATGAGTGAGGAAAGATTGACAAAGAGGATATATGTGTCAGAGGTGGAGGGAACAAGAAGTGGGAGACCAAATAGGATGGGGAAGGATGGAGTGAAAAGGATTTTGAGGGATCGAGGCCTGAACATACAGGAGGGTAAAAGGCATGCAAGGAATAGAGTGAATTGGAATGATGTGGTATGCTGGAGTTGATGTGCTGTCAATGAATTGAACCAGGGTATGTGAAGCATCTGGGGCAAACCACGGAAAGGTCTGTAGGGGCCTGTATGTGGAAAGAGTGCTGTGGTTTCAGTGCATTACACATGACAGTTATAAACTGAGTGTGAAAGAATGTGGCCTTTTTTGTCTGTTCCTGGCGCTACCTCACTGGAGGGGGGATGCTATTTCATGTGGTGGGGTGGGACGAGAATTGATGAAGGCAGCAAGTATGAATATGTACATGCGTATATATGTATATGTATGTATACGCTGAAATGTATATGCATGTACATGTGCGTGTGTGGGCGTTTATGTATATGCATGAGTATTTGAGTGGATTGGGCCATTCCTCGTCTGTTTCCTTGCACTACACTGGAGACGGCGATTAAGTATATTCTAATCGATCCAAGTTAAAATATCCTAGATCTTTCATTGATAAATCCCTTAAGGTACAAAGAAATCTTTTCACTGAGATAAACCTACACCTCCGCTTGATACCAAGAATCTTTTAGTTTTCCCTTTTTGTGATAATTTTACATTACTTCTCAGGATGCTTAAATCCCTTAATGTAAATGTAGCCTTCAACAATAACAATACAATACAAAATAACTTAATCAAAAACTCACCAGAAAATTCTGCAGGCTGTGTTTACAGAGTCCCCTGTAAAATCTGTAATGTGTTTCATGTTGGGCAGACTGGTAAGGATATTTATGTTAGACTTAAGCAGCATAAGTATAATATAATAAAAGGACAAGAATTAAATGCTCTGTTTAATCATGTTAAAAATTGTGACCACTGTACTGACTGGTGTAATGCTAATTCAATTATTAACTGTAACTCCTTTAACAAAAGAAATATCATGGAGTCTTCTATCATTAAATACACAAAGAATTATAACATTAATATCATTGAAGGTCCTTGCAAACTTGATAGCTTTGTCATTGGCAAAATTTATTAACAGTTTCCTTTTCTGTCCACATGAAGATTTTATGACAGGCTTGATGCCAGATCCAAACACCACCAACTCGAACTCCAACATCCAGTAACATTTGTTTACCAATGGAGTGTTAGCTTCATCTCTTCCTTGTATATCAACTGACTGTTCTATACCTTCTATCTCATTCATGTATTTTCCTTGACAATATGATCATTACATGAAAGTTCACTTGGAAACTTATCGTGTTTCATTTTTCTGTGATTTTAGCATATACTAAATCACGCGCATTACTATGACCTCTTGCAGTATGTGTATGTGTATATATATATGTATGCATGTACGTGTATTTATGTATGTATGTATGTATGTATGTATATGTATCTATGTACATGCATAAGACATGAAAGCTATCCTGTCCCACAGGAAACAGCATCACTACTCCCAGCTTCAGCGAAGTAGTGCCAGGAAAACAGACAAAAAAAGCCACATTCATTCACACTCAGTCTCTAGCTGTCATGTGCAATGCACCGAAACCACAGCTCCCTTTCCACATCCAGGACCCACAAACTTTTCCATGGTTTACCCTAGACATTTCACATGCCCTGATTTAGTCCATTGACAGCACATCAACCCCAGTATACCACATCGCTCCAATTTACTTTATTCCTTTCACGCCTTTCACCGTCCTGTATGCTCAGGCCCCGATCGCACAAAATCTTTTTCACTCCATCCTTTCACCTCCAGTTGGTCTCCTGTTTCTCCTTGTTCCCTCCACTTCTGACACATAAATCCTCTGTCAATATTTCCTCACTCATTCTCTCCATATGCCCAAACCATTTCAACACACCCTCTTCTGCTCTCTCAGCCATGCTCTTTTTATTTCCACACATCTCTCTTACCCTTTCATTACTATCTCGATCAAACTACCTCACGCTACATATTGTCCTCAAACACTTCATTTGCAACACATTCACCCTCCTTCATACAGTCCTATCTATAGCCCATGCCTCACATCCATATAACATTGTTGGATCTACTGTTCCTTCAAACATTCCCATTTTTGCTCTCTGAGGTAACGTTGTCTCCTTCCACATATTCTTCATCGCTCCTAGAACCTTTGCCCCCTCCCCACCCTGTGACTCACTTCTGCTTCCATGGTTCCATTTGCTGCTACTTAAAAAATTTATCTTGCAAACTCTCCAAATAGAATGTGCCCAAATGAACAGACTAAAGGCTTTGCTCCCTCATGCTCTGGACTATCCCAAAGATAACATAAGTATACTGTGACTTTCCCCAAAGATAATATGAGTGAGCTGTGATTGACACTAGAGATGATATAATATTATAACTTGTTATAACAACACAGACTTCATACACACTGTCAAGGCTTAAGTGACTGACTCAACTCTTGTCTCTTACTCTGGATTATCCCTGAAGATGATATAACTAATTACAGGCTCTAGATATGGCAACAGTGACTTCAAGACCCACAAGTCATTCAGTTTATGTTGCTTCAAGCAGACCTTTATAGAACTTACACCTTCTTCAGGTGTACCCTAGTTCCATCCATAGGATATAACATCTCAGATCATTCATTGGGAGATCTGCCATGTCAACATAGGGAACCATGCTAAAATCCTTTAGAGAAACATACCAGCATCCTTAGGAGAAACACTAAGGTTCTCAGATGACATACTTATGTTCCTAGGAGAGGTGCACTGGTGTCCTCATGAGAAATACATCAGTCTCCTATCATCTATAGCCGTCTTTGGGAGTAGACAACATCTCCATACACACACATCAGCTCCAGAATTAGTGGAGTAGTGTTATCCAGGTGGAAGAAACAGCTGCTCTCTAGATGTACTGTAACCCTCATTACTTTGCTTATTCCTACATTGAAGCCTGAACTGCCCACTTCACTAATGCCCATATGAAAATGGTTCTGGGTATCTCTTAATACACTGAGAACTAACTATATCTCAGCAGCCTGGGTATTTTCTCACCACCTTGGTAACCTTTCATGATGATAACCTACTTATATTCAACCTTTCTTGCTATACATATCAAACAGTGAGAAATATAAGGAATACTTAGCACTACAACCTAGAATCTCTTGTCCCCACTTTAATAACCTATGTGTGCCCAGTCTTATTTTCAGCCTGACCTATTTTCATCTTAGCAGAAGAAACATGCCAAAGATAACTGGCATTCTACTACCAATCTCTTTTGTCACCACTTTGGTAACCTACATGTATGCTTGCCCAGTCTTACATCCAACCTGTTCTGCTGACATCTCCTTAGCAGTGAAAATATGTGCTAAGGTTCCTATATCTAAATATCCAGCTGCCCTGATCTTTTAGTGTGTTCTCGTCTCCTCCTACCTCACTTTATACCATATTGCCTGCCTTCCACTCAGCAGCCAATCATGAAACTGTTTCAATTTCCCACTTCATCTAAGTAATAGGCTGCTCTAACCCACACAAACCATTGCTTTAATCAGATATATTCTCTCAGATGTGACTGAATGAGGTAATTTCTTTATCTGTTCCTGGCACTAATCACTGATGCAGGAAATGGCAGCCATGTATAAACAAAAAATCTGTAGAAACAGCATGTGATCATCTATCTACTTATCTATATCTCTGGCACCTGTTCCCTTCTGGAACTCCCTCAAGTGGGTATCCATGGCAGACTCTGTGCCTCCATAACTAGTGAACTCCAGTGCTGCTTCTAAGCCTTTAGTGCCTCACTCTTAACAGGCCACTGGCAGAAGTCAAGTCTGCATTGTGTTTGTAGAGGCTCCAACTCAATGTTCCTACTAACTTCTACCTAATGCTCCCACCCAGCGTTTTTACCAACTACTATCTAATGTTTCTACCTATAGCGCCCATTTAAATGCTCCTACCTTCTACTTCTATTAGTTGCTCCTACCATTTTGTGTAAAGGCAGGGCTAGCACATAGTGCTCACCATAAGGAAACAAAGAGTTACAAAGAATGAGCTTTGTGAGTTAAATTTTGTCATGTGTGACAAGAAATTGTATATTTCTGGACAGAATGCCAGAGGTCCATGTATGAGTTAGGCTGAAAGAAAAGACAGCTACCTGGATCAGAGAAGTGCAACTTGATAACCACTGAAGTGCTGGTTCACTACATAACCATCACTAACCCTCCTGATACCCAGATGGGTATCTATCATCGATTTTACATCATGATTAATGTGCGATTGACCTGTTTATAAATCATTTATTCATTAACATGTATGATCACCCAGTTAGTTATTCATTGATTATAAGTTATGATCAATATATGATCAACCAGCTGATAAATCATGCATTTGTGTCACAATTCATGTATGATCACTCCATTAGTAATTCAGTGATTATAAGTTCCTGGTGATATATGATCAATTGCTAATAAATCACAGATTGTAAGTCATAATTGATCATAATTAATATATGACCAACCTATTGAAAAGTCATTGCTTTTATTTTATGAACAAATAGCTGAGTCTACTTTAAATTTTTAAGCTATCTATTCATCTTAGGTGAGGGTAAGAAGCTCAGATATGACATACATTCCATAATCCCTATTGGTGTGATATAACATTCAAATGCATAGAGTATCTCCAAGGTGAGATGTGTTAGAAGTAATTGACATCAAAATTTTGAGGATTGTTTATTGCTTAAATGTTGGTAAGGGTTAAATACAGCATGATTTATGTGGTAGTAGTAATTACTTTTCCAAGCCTTCATATTGATAGGTGAGTTAGGCCATGCTGTCATAGCTTTCAATATTGTTTGACAGTCTCACTACCTAACATTTTCCCTTGTTTGTTATTGCTGCTGAATTTTGCAGGTTATAGAGAGTGCCAAGGGTTATGTGAATAATGTATGTGTATATGCTAATGTATCAGTATATGGATACAGGTTGAGCTTCTTTAATCCAACAACCTTGGGACCTGGCCATTGCCGGACCACAGAATCGCCTGCAAAGATTCTGCCATACTGAGTGACACCTCTGCTTCTCATCCTTCCACAGGACCATTGGTTTTCTTTTGTGTTTCATTCTGTTTATTTCACTTACTCACTTGATGACTCTTCCCAGATCCATTCTTTTAGATATAGGTTGATTTTAGACTTTTCACATTATTCCATTGTTTTTTTAGGTATGTTTTGTATTCCTGGCAGTGCATATTTGTAATTTAGGCCTTTAGACAGACTGTTTATTTTGTCAGTAAGTGGAATGTAAACGTTTGAGCAATAATACCGCACTCTTCCCCCCTCCCCACCCTTTCCCAGGATGAGTTTGTTAGTTTCTTTTTTAAATATTTTGTTTTGTGGTGAAACTATATTATATACTTTTATAGGTTATTTTGCAAAAAATCAACTAATTTTTTGTTTCCTGCATCTCTCTTGAAGGAGAGGTGAGAGTACCTGTGACTGTACAGAATGAGTTGATAACAAAATCAACATGCAGAATTTATGTATCGTGATTCAAGTAATTAGCATTTCATAGAGACTGTGGTTTTCAAGCTTAATTTGAATGCAGAAGTTTCATTATTTAGGTTAAGGTTTGCATTTGGAAGAAATGGGTGATGGTAGGAATAATATGTTAAGACTTTTAAGGGTGAGGGGATATGCAAATAAAAGATTTAGTATGTTTGTTGTGTTACATGGTAAATATTTTGTTATAAAGATGCTTTTGTATAGAATAATATTTTTTTTTTCATTAAGCTGACAGACAAACTAGATATGGGGTACAGTAGTCATAACTCTTATTATGTAGTTAGATTTGAAAGTTTCTGAATTTTCATTTTTTTTCTTTCTTTTTTAGAAATGTTACCAGTATGAAGTGGGAGGATGTTGTATTTCCTTGTTCTCTAGTACGGCTGGTAACAGTGCTTATTAAGAGCCATGCAGTACACCTACAGCCTTCACACTGGGACTTTGTTTTGTGCTCACTTTCTTCATGGGTACAAAGTCTTGAAGAATCAAGAAAGGTAACATAGATGTTGTGTTTATTCAAAAAGTATTAGCCTCAGTACTGTGGATTTATTAATAGAAAGCTCAGTTGTAGGAAGTTCAGTTTTATAGTAGAAATTAAGTGTGAATAGATAGGAAAGGCAATATTTTTGTTTCTTTGTCTGTCTCTCTTTTACTTTTGTAGCTTTTAATCACAAGCTTATCTGAATTATGAAGAACTTTCATCAAACATGGTAAGGTTACTAATTTTACTTATTGTTGAGTTGGATACTGACTGCTGAATTTAATTATCATGTTTGCATTATTTGATGATTTGGATTTGGCATTAATGTACATGGAGAAAGCATATGACAAGGATTAACAGAGATGCCTTGTGGAAGTTGTTTCGAATATAAGGTGTGAGAGAAAAGCTTCTAGATATTATGAGGAATTTTTATTGGGAAAGTAATGCATGTATGCAAGTAGGAAGGGTGGAACGTAAGTGGTTCTAAGTGAATGTGGGTCTGCCTCAAGGATATGTGATGTCACCATGGTTGTTTAATCATGCAAAAAATCTAGTTTTGTTTTGTAGGTAGTGGTTTGCAGTTGGAAGGAAAGGATGGTGGTAGGAATAAGATGTTACAGATTTCAAGGGTGAAGGAATATGCAAACAAAATTTATATATGGTATGTCTGGTGAGTTACATGCTTTTGGATGGGATGGTGATGGAGCATCATGTGAGGATCTTAGAGTGTGGGTAGATGCACAGTGTACTGGGTAAGGGGTGAGACCCTGGGAAGTGGGTCAGTTGCTATTTGATGACATGACTCAGGTGATAGACTTGAGTGAGAAGCTCCAAAACCTGTTGTCTGAGTTAGGAGAGAATGTGAAAGGAGGAAGTTTAGAGTTAATTTGAACAAAGTCAGATGATGAGGGTGTGAGACAGTTGGTTTAAGGGTGAGTTTTAATGGGAAAGTACCTGGAAGTGTGGAACTGGCAGCAGATGGAACCATAGGACTGAAATGATTCACAGGGAGCTAAGTTCTTGGGTGTCTTGATAGATGTGTGCAAGGAGAGGTTATAGTTTGAGAAAAGATGGGTGTTTTGAGGGTATAACACTCCTGATGGTGTTGTATGGATGCAAAAGAAGGGTGGAGGGTGGATTTATTGGAATGAAAAGATTTTATTTATTTATTTATTTATTTTGCTTTGTCGCTGTCTCACGCGTTAACGAGGTAGCGCAAGGAAACAGACAAAAGAATGGCCCAACCCACCCACACACACCTGTATATACATACACGTCCACACACGCAAATATACATACCTATGCATCTCAATGTATAAATATATATATACACACACAGACATATACATATATACACATGTACATAATTCATACTGTCTGCCTTTATTCATTCCCATCGCCACCCTGCCACACATGGAATAACAACCCCCTCCCCCCTCATGAATGAAAAGATGTGTACAATATATGGTGTGAGGTGGGTTGATCATGTAAGGATTGATGTCATAAGAGAGATATGTGGTTGTAAGTGCTATTTGGTTGAGAGTGCTGAGCAAGGTGTGCTGAAATGGTTTTGACATACAGTATGGAGAAGATTAGTGAAAATAAAATGACGAAGAAGATCTACACATCAGAGGTGGAGGGAGCAAGGGAAGGGAGAAATCAAAACAGATATGGAAGCATGGAGTGAAAGAGGCTCTGAGATATCATGTCCTAGCTGCTTAGGATGGTAATGTGGTATATGGGGGCAACATGCTGTCATTGGGCTGAACCAGGATGTGTGATGCAGTCAGGGGAAAGCACAGATTGGTTGGTGAAGTTGGCTTTGGGTGATGGGCATTTGTTTCAGTGTGTTATACATGATAGCTGGAGAGCGTTTGTGTTATGCTCCTGGCATTACTTCACCAAGAAGGAAAAAGTGAACAAGTATGAAATGAAATTATCATATTTATCTCAGACTTGACTTTCAAATTAATGATGTTGGTCAGTCTTATAAGGTTTTGACCTGGCTTGGTAAGGTAACACATTTTATTGATCAGGTATGTTAAGGTAACTAGCTGTGCAGCCTTGCTTGACAGAATTGAGTCAAAAGCAGTCAGACTTATAAACTCTCCCAGGCTATCTTTAGAACTTGGCCCACTTGCCCCACTTCACAAAGTTGGTTCACTTTTCCCTCTTCTATAGGTATTACTTTGGTCTTTGCTCTCGAGAGCTGTGTGCTTGTGTACCCCCACTGCTCACTAGACCACACAATACTCAGCAAGCTGCTGTGTCACATGATTACTGTGTAGCCATTGGCAACTCAGGGGTGAGCCATTTTGATAACTGCTTCTTTTCCTACACCTCAAATGTTGAAACTTTTTTCTTTTCATGCCTTTCCCAATAACTATGACCTGCATTATTTTCAAAGATCATTTTTTTTTTTCACTTCTTCAACAATTTGTGAATCTTTTTCCCTGGTCTCTTCTTTTTCCCATTCATCAACCTCTATATTTTAATTAAGGCATAGCCTTGTTGTGGACTTCTGACAGTGGCTGGAGCCTCTAACTAAAAGAAAGTATTTTTATTTATCATGCTTGGTAAAGCAACTCATTGTATTTGTTGGACATGGTAAAGTGATTTTTTCAATGATCTGTATCTCAGGTTTGCAGCTGAATTGTAATTCTTATGAACATTCCTTACTGTAATGTCAGGTCAGTTACTTTGCTCTGTAACGGATTTTGGTAAAATTTGAGAAGACTACTCCTCTTGCACTTATCTCTCATGTAGCTCTTTCAGGAGCCTTAAGGTTACCTTTTGTGAGGGAGGAGAATATGAGATTGATGAAGCCCAGGTAATACAGTTCCTTTTGGTACACCTCAAACCACTTCTTCTTTGTTAGACATGACTCCATTTACAACTACTCTGAATTTTTGTTTTGTTAAAAATTCTATAATTCATTTTCTATGTTTTCCCTTGATATTTTCCTGTCTTTTTTGCATATAAAACTCCATATAGCTTATCAAATAATGAAACCAACTGTGCATTTTGTAATATAACAATCAAACTTGGCCCATATCAACTGCATGCCAAGATGCCCAGTTTTAAATATGGAGGCATATGGAACTCCTCCCTGTTTGAGGCTGGGCAGTAGTTAAGGAAGTGTCATACTTATACTGCTTGGTATTGACCATCAGCCACATAAGATGACTCAGACATTTGATCAGAAAGCAAGAGAGTGATTGGAAAATTTATTGATATTGTTTTGGAATCTTGTTGTATCAGTACTGAAACAAGAAAAAAATTCACTTCTTCATAAAACCAGTGATTTACATACACCAATTGCTATTGAATTGCCAAAGAGAAAGAGGTTCAGAAGGCTGCAATATCATTAGGCACATAACAGAAAGAGGTAGGTAATTCTTAACTACACCTCGAAGCTTTGGAGCTCTCTACCCTCTCATATATTTTCCAGTTATTGTGATCTGGCACATTTTAGAAGACAAGTTTTTGCTTCCTCCAGATTTTGTAAATACTTTGCCTCGTCTCATTTTCCCTTTCATTAACCTGTCTATATTTCAGTCAAGGCCTGTTCTTAATGTGGACTTTTGTCTGTGTCTGCTGTGACTGGAGCCTCTACTGGAAAAAAATTATAATGATTCTACAGTCACTAGAAGATATTCAAAATGAGTCTTTCTATTATTATCTCTTTACTTGCTGAAGCTGTATACTTTGATTCAGGATATAGGATGCTATGCAGTGTACTGTATAAGTACTGAATGTTTTTCACCAATAAGAATTGAGAATTCATTCTAATTATTCAACATAGTTCATGTGCAGTGATGATGTGAGGGTAGTGGGTGAGGAATGGGATGTATTTAGGG
>JAUTXX010004224.1:0-11014 GCA_032273605.1 Panulirus laevicauda
AACCTCCCCGAGACACGTTGCTAAGGTGGCCGGGATTTAAAGAGGACGTAAGATATCGGGAGATACGCTTGGGAGGAAGCCGTGTCACATACTTCTTTGGCGGTGTACACTCGGAGGTGGAGAGGTTTTTGCTACATTTAGCACCTGCCGCTGTCTGTTACCTCGCCCGGGGGGCCCAGAGTGTTGGAGACCTGACATTTCATTTGTTTGATTCAGGCTTTCTCTTTGTTTGAAACTGTCTGATGGGGTTTGGTAGAATAGCATGTCTACAGGAAATCTATTAACAGGCTTCTATTGTAAACGAAATCGGGTGAAATGGGACGTGAAAACACTCGAATAAATATGCCTTAAAAAATTGCCCATGTAGTTTCACTTATGGTAAGCAAATTAGTGTTCGATACCTCTGTGTGTGTCATGTCCAGATGGCAAGACTGCTCGAGGATCATGACATCACCTGCAAGCAAACATCAGATGGTGGTTCCTCTGTTCAACCGCTTGTACAAAGTACCTCCGATGGAATACCTCTAGAACGGAGTGTTGAGGAAACGGTCAACAGAGACACTCAAGCTCTTTGTAGCACAAAGGGCTTCCATCTGGAACCATCTGCTGTGTCAGAGTCTTATCTAACTGCGTAATGTCGCCACATATGCCTCGCAAAGCTGTGGAGTGTGAGAAACCTGCAGGAACATGGTGCGAGTCATTCTGACTGAGGAAGCTTCTCGTCTTCAAAAAGGACTGAAGCAGTAGATTGATCCGTTCCATGACTACGATGATGAAGATCTGATGATCATCTCAGGAGCAGGTACTTCTCCTGATGTGGCAAATGTCCTGCGAAAAGGTCAAAAAGATCAAGGACAGACAGCATACTGAAGTGCTTGTGGACACAAGACTTGAGAAAAGAGATCCCATTCTTCGAACGACTTCCGAAGATGATATAAAAAAAAAAATCGACAATACCCAAGCAAAACTGGTGGCTGAAACGTCCCGCAGGGGACAACTTTAGTGCCTTCCACAATCGCTCTGAGACTTGGCTTTCGTCTGTCTCCATAGACGAGTCTGAAAATAACTTGTATACTTGGGATACCCATTCTTCGAGTTCAGTGCAGCGTTGAAGGCATCTCTTTGTGCGCATGTGGTACACATTTCTAATGTTGGATTTAGCTGTCTGGTGTGTTCTAAAGGTATCTATCTATCCATTCCTTTCTCACTGGTCACACCCAATGTGTGCGTGTGTTTGTGTCTGTGTGTGGGACAAAATCCCTCTCTTAGGGATCAGGGATCGAGGTAATGTGAAAGGAATAGTGATGGCGACAGCGAAAGTGATGGTGGCGATATGGTGGTGGGGATGGAGGTGGGTGGTTGAATGGTGGTGGTAAAGGAGGGAGATGATGGTGATGAGGAGGCCTAGCCTTGAACATGACACTGTAGAAAGGACAGTGAAAGCTCGTGTATTGCTGGGCGTCGGCTGATACTGGATAGGCTGTGTGTGTGTGTGTGTGTGTGTTGTGTGTGTGTGTGTGTGGTGGAGTGTGTGTGTGTGAGGAGACGAGAACAGGAGGGAAGAGAATGGGTAAGAGAGAACAGAAGTTAGGGGACAGACGACAGAGAATGAGAGGTGAAGTCAACGGGTGAAGCAATGCAAGGTAGACTAAATAAGAACAGGGCAAAAGATGGATATTGAAATGAGATCGGATGATAGCGGGAAGGATGAATGGAAAGGAGGAACTCGGATAAAGAGAACTAGTTAAAAGAAGACAAGCCTCGGGTCCCGGATGTCCAACGATAGAAAACGAGTATATATTTTACCACCCACTTAATACAGTGGTCCTCTTCTTTCCCTACCTTTCGCCCCCGCACAGATCATCTGAGATTGGCCGCCACGGTAATAATACGCCAGCTGGAAATAGCACAATGCAGCGCCAGATGACAATAGATTTCATCTGCGGGCCAAAGAGCAATATCTAATCAGGGAAACAATGCATCGCAGCCAAAAATTAATCAGTTGATTATACGAACTCCATGGCTGGTCACATGAGCACAGCATGTGATTATTTCATTTGTTTCATATAAATATTTCATCAGCTTCGTCTGTTTTCATTTATTCACTACTTTATCATTTCTGCATCCCTGAGGATATGAATTATCTCGAACGCGCTCGGATCTTCGTGTTTCATTTACTTTGTGGTTACCAGCGTATATATGATTAACATGATCACGTTGGTCCGATAGAATTCTATGGAGAGGTAATCGCACTTCAGATAATTCAGTTTACTGGAACTACAACACACTACATGTTACTGGAGCCACAACACACTACATGTTTCATGGGAAAAAATCCGCCTCGTCAGGTGTAAACAGTTCACAAAGATTCAACTCCGAACACAAGCACAATGAACAATGTCTCTAGCCATTCAAGGGTAAGTAGGAGGTGCCTTGTGGGTAAGGGTGGTAATACGGGAGTGGATAGAGAGATGTGTGTTCAACTTCCATTCTTATGCTATCCTGTCATGCTAGTTTATCTATAATTATCTGGTTGATAGTAGGATGTGCTTTAAGGTTACCTATGGATAGTTTAAAGTTAGTAACATTTAAGACAGATCCAATGACAATAAGGGTAGCATAATCAGATGAGGAGTGAAATATGACTGTTTTGTTTACACCTGATGAGGTGGATTCCTTCTGCAAAACATTACGACCATAAGAGGGTACATATCTGCGTATGTTTCTAATCATAATTTACTCTAATGATTGCCGAAACATCTACGTTATCTTACAAACCCCACAATACGGAAATCCCAAGTCTGCCTCTAAGTAAACTAAGTTCACTTCCCCTATTCTATGGGTATGACTTTGGTATCTACTCCCAAAAACTGGCCTCTTGTGTGCCCACACCATTAGCTACACCACGCAACACTAGGCAAGCTGCTGCGTCACATGATTACTGTGTGGCTGATGGCAACTCAAGGGTGGGCCGTTTTGAGAACTGTTTCTTTCCCTACACCACGAAGCTTTGGAATTCTCCAACCTCTCGTCTTTTCCAATAACTACGACCTGGGAAATTTCAACAGACATGTCTTTCATTCACTTCAAAATATATAAATGTTCTCCCTTATCTCCTTTTCTCCCATCTTCAGTATCCTATTTTAATTGAGGCCCGGCTCGATATGGACTGTTGTCTGTGACTGATGCTTACGGGAAAAACAAATAAAAAAATAAAACCGAAACACACGTGGACATTGGTCCATCACACTATAGCCATGAGATCCCTCAGATTCGTTTCCTAACTCTGACCAGGTTTGGATCCTAACACAAATCTAACGAAAACTAATCTACAGAAACGTTAGGGTGATCCAAGCCCATCTCTCCCTCATTCCACATTGTATTGAGGGATATAAATAATACAGTAGCCATAAATCTACCCTAATCTTACCTCATCACAGATGTCCGTCCTTCCTTGGGAAACCTTCAGTGTTGACGCACTGCTATGGACCAATACCGGCCACTTTACACTATCTTACGTCATCCTTTCGATACACAGCTCTGTGAATTGGTATACTAATGTCAAGTTTATCAAGGGTAGTCATTTTCTCTATATTCAACGAGTACACTCACACTGTAAGGTCATTTCAGGATACACCAATCCATTTACAGTTCAGTCTGTTTACACGTTAAAGAGTCAAACGTACAAAGGTCTTAAAATCAACACAAACACACACCTAATTATGGAAGAGGTCTACTGTTTATCAAGAAACGTCACACCAGTCACGAAAATACTAAAGTTATTACGGTAAGATGATTACGCTACGGGTTCTGTTCCTTCACAAATATGTAGAATTACGACGCACGGAACTATCACTTAAAAAGATATTCAGAGTTAACGAACGGAGCTGGAAATCACCTTACAGCACGGAGGGAACAACGTGTCACCTCAACAACCGCCGTGATTATGCCGGTCTTTGTGTTTAACGTCATACATCGGTTCACTCCCCGCGAATGAACTGCTTCGGAATTTCAGGCGAAACAGTGAGGCAGTGAGGTGGTAAAAAGCTAAGTCCCAATGTTTTCCTGCCAAGGTTGCAGTTATAGGACAACTTAAACCCTCAGCAGCTTTATGCCACTTCGTAAATGCACAGGTATATCGAATTTATCTATCCTCATCCAACTTATTTTTTGACTCATTTCAAGAAATGGCGAACCACGTCTCGAGTTTTATATAAACCCGAAAAGAGACATGAACATCTATGCGATTCCTTTGTAAGAAATACTACATACAGATTTAATCAACTTCAAATATCTATAAAAAACAAAGAAAAATAATTTGAGGAAATAAAAGTAAATTCGTCTTATCAAGACACTTAAAGAGGTTATATGGAATTGAAAACATATCCGGATTCCAGAGCTTGTGAAAAGACGTATGAATAAATGCATAAAGTGAATGCGAAACATGATAAAAGCTAGTTTGAATATTCTCTAAGGGAAAGCTAAGCATGAGAAATGAGAAAGCAGGTTGGAATAGATGTACATTTGGTGCGTAAATAACTTTGTTGATGTGTAGCGGTAAAATAGTTATTAGTAGGACAATAACATGTTTAAAGTATGATAATATCACGCTCATGATCTGATACTGAACCTAACTGGTTTATCAACAGCATAACTGCAAAAATAGCATGTTGTTATGATGATTTTAATATGAATGCACTGTGAATTAATCATCAGCAACGAGTAGGCTGATCAGTTCCTAGAATACGTCAATCCTCGTCTACGTTAAAAACCATTCCCGAGTAGTATGAAAAACAGAGGGATTTTGTAAAAGAAAAAAAAAAACCACTAAAATCAAGAGGCATGTCCTAAATTTAAAAGAAAACGGAGTAAGTATTCAAAACCCGACTTTACTAAAAATATGATGGATTGCCCAGCGTAGGACTTTCAAGAACCCACTGAGACATCTATAATGCGTAACTGATCAGCTATATCTGCCACCAAATGCAACGGAGCCTTGAAGCAGCAGGAACTCATGGAGAGTGGGGTCCTGGGGTTATATAAAAATATGCTATCGAAAGTTTGACATGGCACTGGCTTCAACACAGTTTTCACTCATGCATACATCAGCCGCTACTCAGAGATACCCTCAGATGTTATGTACTTATCCATTCAAGAACCCTGCGATATAAGACCACATAAGAGATTATTACGTATAACTGAATCACCCGGAACAGGGAATCGAGTACGTTCGCGGAACGAGGACTGGCTCACGGATACGAAACAGTGGTATCAAATGATACAATCGACTGGCTCACCGTGACAAGCAGGATACCACAAGGCATACGTGCCAGTTTGCTTTGAATACTTAAATGAATAGTTGAAAGAATGAATGGTGTAGCATTTATAATTTGGTGGTCTGGAGAAAGCCCATGATACGGCTGAGGGGGGTTGTGTAAGGTGTTGCTAATCCTATGTCTCTTCCGGTAATGTTTCGGACTGTCCGAAAAGCGCTTCTTTCTCTAGACACAAGCAAGGTTTATGGTCTTGATGGCATCCATCCCCGTGTTCTGAGTGTACCTCTGAACTTGCACCTGTGTTTGCTCGTCTGTTACGTTTCTGCTTAAAAAGCAGAACCTTTCTCTTTGGAAACATTTTGATACATCCCATCCCTAAGAAGGGTAGCCGTTCTTACCACTCTTAACTATTGTCCTATTGCTTTGACATCTACCATTTCCAAAGTATTGGCATACCTCCTCAACTCCCATATCTTTAAACACCTCGAAAACACAGTCTTCATTCTGATTACCAATATGGCCTCCGTAACGCGATTTCCATTGGTGATATTCTCTCATATTACTAAAACCCAATATCTACCCATCTCCATCGAAAAGTCACAAATCTCCACTCTCCTTTGACAGTGCTGTAATTCCAACTCTTGACTCAATGAAAACCCCACATTATAAGAATAGTTAAGTCTGCCTCAAAGAAACTGGGTGTCCTGTTTGAATGTGGAAACTTCTCTTCTGAACAGTTGCTCCATATAAATTTGAATTTCAAAAAAAATAAAAAAAAAATAATGACAGCCCTTTCATTTTCCATGGCTTGACTTCCTGAGAGCAGCAGGAGCCGCAGGATTTCAAACATCAAAGGGACTCCAGGTTAGGAAGAGATATCTTTTGTCACTCCAAAAGAGTCAGTAAGCTCCCTGATACTGTCTTTAGCATAACCTTAAAGTTGCAGGAGCCCCATAAAAGTGGGCTGTAAATGAAATCAGATTTTTACAAACCAGAATTGTGTTATATTGTTGTACTTCATTTATTGGATAAGAGGACTGCAAACCGACTCTATGTACATGATCTTTACCTTTAATCACTTCCAAAAGGAAGGTTAATTATGATATATCCTGACAAACATGCACTCAATATATATCATAAACAATGTATTACATTATATATTATACACATATGGTAAATTTACCTAGAAACCAAACATGCTCCTGTAAATTTACAGATGATGAACAATTGCAATTATTGCTATAATTGCAAATTTTCCTGCAAGGAAAATGCATTAAGATGCAATATAAACTATTCATCACAATGACATCAGCTTTCTTTCTGTTGTACATATAGATAAAAATCTTAGTGAGGTTTCCAGGATTTTTCCTCTAAATTCACATGCTTCAACTAACTCTACGTGGGTGCTAGAAATAAATTGACAACAACCTCATTTGCACCAATCCCCTTTATAAGTCATACGTAGTTTAAAGAATGCCTCTGACACATTAACAATCATACTTACAATCAGTGCAATCACCTACTGTTACTGTGCACAGTGTTTGAAACTTTCAATTTTATTTCTATACACGTTATTCATTTTTTCATGATCACCCTATAAATGGAACACTGTACTAGGTGAGCAGGAAGCAAGGACCAGATGTAAAATATTTCTTGCATTATCAATTGTAAATATAGGTATTCAATTTTCTACGAATGTTCAATTTTTCTTTATATTTCTAGACATAAAAACTGGATCTAGGAACATAATTCATGCATAAGTTGGAGACACTCTGTACTAAAACCACAATCTACCATCCACAGATAAACCCCGCAGGCTATTCAATGGTTTACAATGAATGCTTCATTATGCCTTGGTTCAGCCAACTAACATGTCAACCCCACATATTACATCGACATAATTCACTACATCCATGAAAATCTTTAAACCTCCTGGGTGTTCAGGCCCCTATACCCCAAAGCCTTTTAACTGTATCCCTCCATTTCTTCCTTGGTCTCCCCTTCCACTTCCTTCCTCAACTTCTGACAAGCTGATCCTATTAATCAGTTTTCACTCATCCTCTCCATATGTCTGACCCATTTTAACATATCCTGGGTAGTTCTTCTAACAAAGTGCACTTACTATCACACCTCAAATTCATTCCTTACACAATTACTACCAACAAATAAATACAATACTTTAAAAGAATTTCTATTAAGAGCTGAAGAGATGATGCTACACTAATTTTACAACTTTCTAATAATTACTCTAAATTCTAGACATAAATAAGAATTTTTTTTCATATAAATATATATACATATATATGATTAAACAAGTAGGACTATCAAACTGTACCTGACTAATTCCCTGAAACCTGGACAAACAAAGCCTGATCTACACCTTAAAGAATGATGTAATAGGTATTTGTCCTCTTGGGAGATCAATCTTCTTTCTCGTCACAGCTTTCTCTTTAATGTTTTTCACTGGACATTTCTGCTTTTTACATCCTGACTGCTCAGCATTGTTAGGCTTCATGTTTTTAACTGGGGATTTCTTCTTTTTGCATCTTGACTGATCAGCAACGTTGGATATATCTGACAAAAGGGACCTTTTGCTGCGCTTTTCTTTTGTTCTTTCACCACCTTTTTGACCATCCTGAGATTCCTTTGTGGATTTGTCTGGAGCAGTGTCAGCTACTTTTTCTTCGTTTGGACCCTGTTTATTATAAAAGGTTGAATGTCAATGCAAATTTTTGTGTGAGAAGGTTATGTGAAATAACTGATGGCAACAGTATACACTTTATGGATGGGTGTCCAGTAGAAGACATGCTCTAACTTTCTAGAAAAGAAGGTATATATAATTACTTACTTTCTGTCCTAAGAGTCCCTTCTATATGCATATACATGTATACAACCACAGGATCCGTTTATGGGGCTCCTGTTGCTTCAAGGCTCCACTCCAATTAGAAGCAAAAAATTGATGGACTTCTTTGGAGTGAGAAGTTCCTTGATGATATTATACTCATTTACTTCCATTGTTAATGATTCAACCTTCCTGAAGGTGGTCATTCACCAATAATGTCACTACATGCAAGCAGTATGATAACATCTGTACACACAGATTTACCTAACTTTCCTATTCAAAGATCCCCTGCTGTGGGTCTCCTTCAGAACTCTGAAAGCTGGCCATTTCTATCAAGAATGATCATAGGTCAAGAAGTGTAGATATTTATTGTATATGTAAGAAGTGTAAGACAAGTCAATGTTCAGTATATTCACTGTCTTGGGCTTGAGTGATCATGTGATATGATAAACCAGTGTTAGGAATTTTGGAAAAATGGGTGAATCCAGAATGCACATGGGAATGTGTAACTCAAGCATGATTGGGAAGTGTATGATCATGTGGGTGTGTCTGGCATGTAAGGTAGAAAGAGCAAGTTAAAATGTGCTCTAGAGGACGTATGAAGATAATTCTGCCACATTCACACCCTAGGAAGATATTCCCTAGCAATGGGGAGTAAGGCATCTAAGATAACAATGCAAATACAAATTTGACTTCTGCAAATTTTCTCAGCTTTACTGTGTGACCACTATTTATGTATCCAAATTCAGCGGTTAATCTAACCCTATATTATCAAGACAATTTCTAAAATAAAATTCAGTACCATGTTAACAAAAAGTATAATGTCATTTTCTCCAACATACCTCTCCTTGGGATAAAAATTCCACAATATTTTTCCAGTCATGAATAGTCTTCCTTTTACCTACGACCTTGAGAGAAGGACCAGTAATTGGAGAAGCTGAGGTAGGGCTACCTGCTCCCATGTTTACAGGGGAAAGATCACTAGGGGCCCATGCACATCCTGAGTAGTACCTGTAAAATTATTAGTAATAGTAGTATCAGCAGTAATAGGGAAGTTGAAAGGAAGAAGGAAAGAGGAAGAGGAGTACGGAAGGAGTAACAGGAGGAGGAATTATTACATCATACAACATGGAAATACATGAGTGTGAATGGGATACAGCAACTAAAGACAACAACAGCTTGAGTGACATGAATTTTCACCACAAATTAAACAAGATAGCAATCACTGAAAGGATTTCAAACACCACTTGCAACAATATCTTGAAGGGCAACAACTTATCAGTGAATATGAAATTATAATATGAAACATATGACAAACAATAAATGTGCTAATACCAAACAAAATGAAAGTGCAAAACCAAAGATACGAAGAGACTGAAAAAACTAGGTATATGAATATGAGCATTTAAAAGGAGAAAAAGCTTGGGAATCCTAATTGCAAAAAATCAAAGCATTTAAGAAAATGAAGAATGCAGATAGATGATGAGATAATGAAATCCGAAATATAACAAGAAATCAATACTGAATCCTTTAAAGTGGTGGAAAAGTATGAAAATTACCCCATAGAAATGTGCAAGAGCAATACAAATTGGCATTCAGCTTAAAATGCAATAAGATATCATATGATTAACAGTTTACCAAACACAAACTGCACTCACAGATAGTGATATATCAGAAGATAGTACAATTGGAGTGATTGATCAGCTTTGAGAAAATTCAGCACCAGGGCCAGGTGAAATCCCAGCCATATCCCTCAAAAAGACTGAGACAGCAATAAGGAAAACAATGATGGTACTGATAAGGCAAAGTTTAGATGAAAGAAAAGTTGAAGATACAAAATGACACATATGACATCAGCATACAAAGGATCCATGCAAATTACTAAGCTGTATAGACCAATTAGCTTGACTTCACACATAATGAAAGTCTGATTTAATTTTGGGAGTTTGGAAAGCTCTACAGCCAAGCAATTATTCTGCACTTTGTAGCAAAAAATATATCTAACAACTTAAAACCATCTAAACAGAATTACAGACATATATTTTCTTGCTTAAAACTATTTCAATAAAATCATGTGCATCTGCTTCCTAAAAAAATTCATCAATCAATTTACAATAACAATGTTGTCCAAAATTTCCCAAATACTTTTATTTCTTCTGCTACTATTATGAACTGTTCATATCTGACTGAGCCTCCTACATTTATGATGCTATGTTTGTACATGTTCAATGGTAATATTGGCATGTCACTTCTTCATTACATGGCCATGGGTCATTGTCATGTAAGCAATCCTTGATCAAAATAGAATGTCTCAAAATGCTACTTTCTGCCAAAGGATTGTCATACTTCAAAGCTTTTCTTTGGTTCTTTGTTATTTTTTTTAGAGATCTAAGTCCAATCAAGCTTGCCATTTACATCTAACAGAATTCTTTATGCTGCTCATAAATCCTTTAAACATTTGAAATATCAACCATGTGATGGGGTGGAGTCATACTTTTTGGGTTCTGCAGCAGTATTGGTGGAAAAACCCATCTTCTTCATGACTCGAGCCTGTAAATCTTCATCATCTTTGTCTGATGCCCCAAATTCTTTACTTTCCAATTCACCAGGGGACCTAAAAAAAAAAGATCACAAAATTAATGTCTGAAGAGATTTCAGCTTTAACACAAGCTTTAATCCACTATAAATGTATAAGTCAACAATTAATACCTATGAATCCAATGTACAGATCACCGGGACACATTTATAAATCTAAATCATTAAAATGACGATTGAAAGATCAGTCAATTAGGGTGTGCAAAACCTGCTTTACTGCATTTCTACTACGTGTTAGGAACAAACTGGCTAACTTAATACTGTTTCCAGGCTGTTTAAGTTGGCAAGTCTTTACTCTCTA
>JAUTXX010004225.1:0-10125 GCA_032273605.1 Panulirus laevicauda
GCAGACACCAGGCCACACTCGATCCAGGGTCTTTCTCACCCCTAAGTGACCTACGAAGCTCGAGTCATGTGCCAGCTTCAAAATTTCCCTTCTGTAGGGACGTGGCATCACAACTTGGTGGACTGCCTGCCACTCTTCGTCTTCCCAATTACATGACACCGGAAACCATTTCCTCATTGGCAACCCATCCCGAATATAATAACTGTCAGCAAATTCTCCATTCGACTTGCACAGTTTCTCAAATTCTGGTTCCACCTTCTGTAATCTCTTCAGATTCTGCCGAGACAAATCGTCAGCCTCAGCCACTAATTGTTGTTGGGATTCCAGACCAGCAAAGGTATCACACAGCTCCACCTCACCGGTTTCTTACTCTCCGTCTCAACTTCCGTCTCGTGCACACAGCTTGCCTTACTAGCTGTCATGGCCTGGTAACTGCGCACACTGGGGATACCTCTGGTACCTCAAACTCAAGTTGCTCTGTCTCCGTGGACTCCACCGTTCTCACGGACAACACCAGCACTGGACTCTTTTTTTTTCCTCCCGCTTCGTCACTGCCTAACACAACCTCCACTCCCGAGACAGGCAACTTATCCACAATCCCCACAAGAGCAGGTCCCCTGAAGAGATCTGTTTCCACACATCAGTTAGTGGAGCTGCCTTGAAGCTCCACAGCCCATCTAAAAAGACTTGCTTTTCAGACTCTCCCACTGGCACCAAAACCCTCTTAACATCAGAGACTGCAGCGTACCAGAGTCACGCAGTACAATCACCTTTCTTGCTCCACAGCTAACGACATAGCCCTTAGACCAGAACGCGTTGTAGTTCCCCCGAAACGGATCCCACCTACAGACTTATTGCCTCTCTTGCAGCTCCCCCTATCAGTGAGAGAAAGGTTAGCTTCAGTTACATCACGAGGTGGCTTCATGTTTGAGACAAGGTTGACTGTCCTCAACACAACCCTTGGGTACTTCTGAGTATGATACCCATACATGGGTTAATTCTGATTGGTTGAGAACAAGAAATAGGCGAATGGGAGGCTGACCTCGCCCGGACACACTCCTAATCTCAACTGTGATTGGTTAGTGCTTGAGAACAAGGGGGCCTGTGAGCGAGAGGCAAGCGTTTGCACACCAAGTGTGACCTCTCTGACCCCGACCGCCCAAGTGCTCACCATACAACACAAGCCAACTCAAAAGGCATTCTTCCCCGTGGGTGATTGCCTTGAGAACCTCTCGATTCTGGATGCGAATATCAGTCGTACGCGGTCACAGTCCCACGCTGTGCACCTGGCATTCCTCGACATGGGAAACGCATTCAAGTGTTATTCATAGCACTATCGAGCGGGCCATGTCGGGGAAGAGGATCCCAGGCCCAGTCAGAGTATTCGTTACGTCGATGTACAACCGAACCTTCACTCGTATCGAAGGCAGCGAGGAGAGGTCAAAGAAAAGGATGAATATGACTCGTGGTCAAGCAAGGTGACCCCCATCGGCCTTTAATTGACCAGGCCATTGCGAGGGTGAAGAAATCGGGTGTGGGGGCTGGGGACCAGAAGGTGCCAGTACTGGCGTTTGCCAATGCCCTGGTCCTAGTAGCGTAGACGCCGACGTAGTCAGCAGAAGAGCGTCAATATTATGGCAGAAAGTCTCGCGGTGGGTAGCCTTCAGGTGTCGAACCCTCAGCATGGAGATCGACGGCAAGCGCAAAACTTGGTCTGCCAACAAAAACCGAACATTCCAAGTTTTGGGCAACGATATATAGGCTTCATGGACGCTGAGGACGATTACAAGTACCTCGGCATTCTTATTGGAGCCGGAGGCAGGAGAGGATCCTACGGTTCCTTGCTAGAAGAGGGCTTAACCACCATCACCAGAGCCCCTCTAAAACCTCAGCAGAGGATTGCGATCCTCATTAATCATCCCGTGCCCAATCTCATGCACCGCCTGGTGTTGAGTGAAGTCTTGTATACAAAACGCACCTGGCGCTCAGGTGCGGACGGCGGTTCTCCGCTGGCTTCGTCGGCCTGCCGATGTACCCTGTGCGTACTTCCGCTCGGCAACAGACGATGGTGGACTGGGCATTCCCGACTTTGTATCGACAATCCGACTGCGGAAACAAGCGAGGTTCGAGAAATTGCTCACCTCGTCAAATCCTGTGATCCAGGCAGTGGCACGAGAACCTAGTCAGCCTCCTTCCTTACCACAGGTTAACAGATTGGTTACCATTGGAACTCGTCTTCTTACGGGCGGTGAATACATTAAGGCCATCCAAGTGAGTGTTGCGGTGCTGCCCACCCCCGCCAGAGTTGCTAGAGGCCGTGCCGACAACTCCGGCCTCTGTGACGCGTCACCAGCCCGGTACGCTTGGGCATATTATTCAGTCATGCCTACGTACTCATGGGGGAAGGGTAAAGCGCCACTATAGCATCAGCAATTTCGTGGCCGGCCGATTGAGACAGAGGGGATACGATGTGGTTTGTAAGCCTTATATCCCCTTTGCAGGGTCGCTTAAGAAGCCTGACATTCTTGCTTCCAAAGGGTCAGAGACCGTGATAATAAGTACTCAGATCTCTGCAGATGGCGTTGCGCTCTCGGCTGCACACGAGAACAAGTGCAGCTACTACAGTACCCTGGAAGTCTTGCAAGGAGTATGGAAAATGACTGGGAAAGACTATGTGGGTCAAGTTAGCTACTCTGAACTGGTGTGGGACATGGAGTTAGGAGAGCGCAAGTACCCTCAGGGGTTTAGGGCCTTCATACCGGGACCTCGAGGTGTGTTCCGTGAAAGCCCTAATCTGGAATCATTCCCTTTACAGGATGTGGTCCAAGAGTCCGGGTCAGAATCGGGTAGCCTGCCCGTCCATCTGATGTCTGCCCCTGGGCTGACATGGGTGGCGCCGCGTTTGTGTCGGTGGTAGGCGGGATCTGGTTGTGACCCCGATATCAACATGGTGGGTACCAGTTCCCGAAGGTGGGTTGGACATCTCGGTGGGTTAAGTCTGCCACTCCCGTCCATCTGGCCGCTGTGGACGGTGTGTCCGCGGCATGAGATGGAACCACTTTTCTAAGCTTAATTATTAATGATCTCTTCCTAATTCTTACTGTGCTGTCCACATTCTGATCTGTTACCTTCCTCTTGATGTACACGTTTCCTGTTAAAAACTCATTTCACTAACTTTAAGTAGCCTAGAATCTCAGTATTTTGCCATCCTTCACCGTACTACTATTAATTGGCAATTCCAAAAAAAGAGAAAGGTAGCTGATGTAGCAGTGTTGGAGCAGGGAGTAAACAGAATAGTGACCTTGCGTTGCATGTCATGGTCACATGAGATATGAGAGTAACATCCCAAGTTACAGTTCGAGGATGTTAGAGATGCTAACATTGAAATGGATGTTGGTAGACAAATCAAAGGTTCTTCAGTGGGCTGGCACTACTTTGTTCATAGATAACATTCCTCGGAGTCACCTCCAGACAGCTAAACTGAGAATAGTGGTGAGTAGATGGTGTGTGGAACTGGAACAACTTGATTTTACTCTCAAGTATAAGACTGGGCAGGAAAACAATAAGCAGATGAGCTTTCTGGGATCTGTTAGGTGGAGGAGGAGGATAGTGATGAAGAGTACATGGTCATGTGGGTAGAACAGGAGTGTAGAGTGTGATCTGACCATGGGGCTCTGGACACAAGGAACTGCAGAAGAGACAGGCAGAGGCAAGTGAGATGGCGACTGTGGGGAGGCTTCTAGAAAGAGAGCTTGATGAGGATGAGGTGAGAAGGTGATCAGAGGATGATGACTTCTGGGGGTTACACTGAGTGCGCCTACAATTATGGGTCAACGAGGGCATACTTTGGTATAGAAAGGGTGCAGGCGTGAATTTGTGGTGGAATTGGCCAGTGTTGCTATTGAGATAACAGGTTCTGTTGCTGCAGGCTTCCACAATCGGTTCAGTCATCAGAGATCATATATTAGGGCTTGTGCAGAGCAGAGGTTACTAGCCACACCACTGGACTGGGGTTCAGTTCTCAGGGTGTAGCAGTAAATAGTCTACATCAAATACCATGCGTATATTACGTGTTTGAGATATATACACATTACTATAAGACCTTCTAAGTCAATTAAAATGCCCTCTTTCCTAGTCCAGTGTGAGAAGCAGTATTTCCATCTTGTAAGGATAAGTGAGGCATCATGAGATCCATGAATCATAGGATGGTTATGGAGGGGGCTTAGGCTATATGGCTGCCACATATAGGGTTTGACTCTTCTTGTGTAGTGGTAAATAGTCTAGATCAAATAGCATGTACATTACATTTTTGAGATATACACATTACTGTAATGCCTTGGGAGTTGATTAAAAAGCCTTCCTCCCTTGTCCAGAGTGTGGGCGGTAATATTTCCATCTTGTAAGGATGTGTGAGGCATCATGAGATCCATGAATTATAGAATGGGTACAGAGATATTATTATAAGCCCATTGTGGAGTGGGGATGTGGCTTCCTGGCTGCCACATAGCTGGACTAGGGTTAGATCCTTTGTGTGTAGTAGTGAAATGCTTACATCATATTTTTTTTTTTTTTTTTACCTATGTCGCTGTCTCCCGCGTTAGCAAGGTAGCGCAAGGAAACATCAAGGCTTACATCATATGTGTTTGTGTGTATCCCTGGAGTCCTTTCTGTTCTTACGTATCTAGATTCCATCTCCTCAAAGCTACACCATGAGTTCAAAGTAACCTTTGGTGAGGCTGTACCACAGGGATAAAAATCTCCGCAAAGAACTTTTCTCTCCATACGAATCTACATTTCCCTGCTAATGGAAGTAGCATAACCCAGGGCAGCAGGAGCCTTTAGAAACGTCCTGGTAAACACCAGGACTTTCACAGAAATTGGTTCTGGGATAATCATAAATAAATGATTTGGTGTTACCAGACTCTTCCTGTTTGCGGTGACAATGTGAAAGAAAAGACACCTTTGGCGGGCTGTATCATTGAGACTACAGTCTTGTCAAAGAATTTTTCACTCCAAAGGAGTCTACATTTCCCTGCGACTGGAAGTAGCACAGCCTTGGGCTGCAATAGCCTTTAGAAAGGACCTGGGTCTTAGGGTAATTATAAAAAAAATTAATGTATTTGCATATTATATAGAGGTGATTTATAGACTTGAGATTAAGAATATGAACAATTACAAGTGGTGGTACTTACAGAGACTGAATTAGAGTCAGGATGAGAATATGCAAATTTTACAACATAGAAATATAAACAAGACATGAAATTTACATTTATATTCTGGCACATGCAATCTTAATTATTACACTTAATTTCCCATGTATATATTTAATCAGGAATATAACCTTTTTTACTGTTTCATTCTTGATGGTCTCATTTTTCCTTCACTTTTGAAGATTTTGGCCAAGTGTTGCAACTTGCTGAAGGTGATGTCTGTTTTGTAACTGATGGTAAGGTGAGGAGTGACAGCTCAGGCCATTGCTTCAGGGGTCCCAAGCTGCATGAATAGATAAAACATTAAATAATGAAACTGAATCCTTTCATAAATCAACCTGTGAGCAAGCGTTATGACAACACCCTGCTCTCTTTGGGAATAATAGGCAAATTCCAAAAATCAACCTTTGGGTAATCCCACCATCTGTCCCAGATAGAAATAACTGAAGTTTAAAGATCAGATGGGGAAACTAAACCAAATACTGTCAGAGCTGTTATGACGGTGCTTGCCAAAGAGATGAAATCGTTCCAAAGGATGTAAGATAGCAAAAACAAAAGATAAGGCAAAGGAGGAGGGGAACTGGTCTTCATAGAGACAAAGTAAAGTTTCAAGAAATAATGGTGTATGGCCCATTTAAACAATAGATAATGGAAAAACTGACAGTTGTAATATCGTGCATAAAGGTTTTGGCAGTTTACAGTCCTCTAAAGAGATTAAATTAATGAAAGCCCATCGAGAAAGGTACAGTAGGCAGCAAAACATCATACAGTATTTCTCAGTGATCGTAATGTTCTAATAATGGAGAATTTTAACTTTAGAAAGAAAATAGAAGGAATACTTAGATTTACTGGTATGTAAAAATGCAAATTCTTAGACTGTGTACAAGAAAATTACCTGTATCAGCATGTCATTGAGCACACTAGAGTCAGATGGGATGGTACATCCTCAATACTGGATCTTTTCATTATGTATAACAAGATGGAAGTAGAAAATATTAGATATGAAATCCCACTTAGAAACGTAATCATATAATGCTTGAATTTGATCATGTGGTTAAATGATGTTAGATAATAGAAAATCAGATAAAACTACAGCTAGAGATGAGATACATCTGTAGTAACTATAAAGAGCTAAGTAATTTCAGTGGGAACACATGTCAGGAAATGCAATTCTTCTGCCAGAACATAAATCATTGATATGGAAGTTTTTTAAATTTCATTAAGAGGTTACTGAAAAAATTCTTAAAGTATGTTTCTTTTTTCCTCTGAAAGAATATTTTGTATTATTGACAAACCTGAACTGATAAAATAATTTTCACCTGTCAGTCCTGGATTGCCCTTCATGTATGGCTTAGTGAAAACCCATGAACAGCGTCATCGCCTGTGCCAAGTAATTAGCTTGGTTGATGTACTTAGCTACAAAAATTTCAAATGTCTAAGTAAATTGTTAGCTCTCTTATCTGGTACCATTTCAAAATCTCATGTAAGAAACACTGAGATCTTGTTAATCCATCTGAAAGACCACAGCAGTAATCCTTGTTCACTTATTAGTTTTGATGTTCTCTTTTCATGAAACCTCCAGTACATGATTTGCTGAATTACATTAAGGGGGAGCTATATAAATTAGATTTATAGAATACAGATGCTCCACAACTGTGCGACTTACGACCATCCGTACATATGATTGGAAAAGAATGTAAATATGAAAATTACACTTGTTCGTATGTCCGTCAGTGCTAACGGCTGCACACATACAATAGTGAATGTCAGACGATCCTAGCATTGTGCACATCAGCATCTTTGTCAGTACTCGCTCTCAGTTACCATTCAGTAAGCATGAATTTTCATGCTGGTTAATATAGAATGAGATAATCATGATAGAAATTGAGTAGGATAAAAGAATGCTGTACAGGTATACAAATTCTGTATGCCAAGCTGACATATGTCTGACTTATGTCCATTTCAAGATACGACTAGTTGGTTGGAACAGAACCTGGACATGTGTTGGGAGCATTTGTAATGTATTATGGACAATGTCTTCAAAGTTAATGGAAATCTTACAAACAAATATTTGGATGTGTAATTGGTAATTCCCTCTCATGTTATTTCAAATTCATTTATGATATCCTTTGTAACTAGGTTTGTTTCCCAAATCTGTACCTTCAGTTTGCCATGATGATATTTACCATGATAATATTTTATGTGTGTAGCCTCCCAGTGAAGATTGTAGAAAATTTTGAGAAACTTCACAACTTGGTTCCCTCTATAACTTTCAAAAGGGAAGATGATGTCAGTAATTCATTAGCTTTTTTAGACACTTTGATAATTAGATAACTTGTGGGGGGGATGTCTTGGCACCCTACTCAAGTTGATGCATTAATTCATTTCTTTAACCATCACGACTTTGTTAAGATTTCTACTTTTATGGGTATGTTTCCTGGGGCCTGAAGAATTCGCAATCCTGAATTTTTAATGAAGAAATGATTGTATTTATGATATTCAAGAAGACTTAGTTATCCTGCAAAGGTATTGACAAATATGGACTAATGTGGTGTAGTTTATTGTTCCTAACCATAATGCATTCATGAGCTCCCCAAGGTCGAAGACATAGGTTCAAATCCTAGTTGTGGCAGTCAGTAAACAGTCAACCCCTAGGGGTTGGTTGATAAAATATATGTATGCTTTGCATTCTATGGTGTGGTCCAGATGCTTCACGTGACATGGGGCCTGGGTGTGGGTGGGGAGCTTTGGTTTCAGTGCATTACACATAACAGCATGAGAACAGATATGAGTGGATGTGGTCTTTCTTCGTCTGTTCCTGGTACTACCTCACAAACATAGGAAACTATGATCAAATATGGGGAAAAAATATATATACATGGCATTAATGAGATGGCCTTGATTATGGCTTCAGTTGCCTATGCCATCTCAGCTAACATGAGGAAACAAAGACATACAAAGAACAAGGAAGACCTGCTATTGTAATGAGAAGGAAGACGCATTCAAAAACAAAAATATTTTTGTTCTACCCTATCCCAAGTAATTTTCATCTTTTAAAACTATTTTGAAACAAATTGATTTCAGTGTTGTTTTCAAACATGAAAACACCATACAGAATGTAATCTGTAATCTTAAGATTTATATTGGGCAAATGGGTAAATCATTAAAGGAGATGATTAAGCAGCATAGATATTCTGTAAGGGCTGCTTTGGTATCAAATGAAATATTCAAACACATACAAAATTATTCATATCCTGTGAATTGGGGGAGTCAAAAATTGTTAACCCTTGTTTGTAACTCACAGAAAGGCTTATAATTATGTCCTTTATGACCAAAGTTAACAGTATCAGAAACATGAATGAAGGAATGTATGAATTAGATAATATTTTAATGAAATATCTTATTAAATGTAGGTAAATTAAGAAAGCATTAGGTGACCTGACATCTTTTGCTAGGAGATGGAATGGGTCACATTACTGTTCTGATCAACCTTTCCATTCTTGTAGATCACCTGAACCTTGCTTCCTTCCTGATTTGTATATATTCTCATGTTAACACTGGCATTGTACCCTTGAAAATGGCTTGAAATGCAGTCAAAAGCTTAGAGCTTCTGTGTTTGTTTTTCTAACGAGTTTACTCACATTGACAAGCATAAGGAGCATAATTACCATTGGCCTGAAAAATGTTCTTTTTTTCTGTGGTTGTGTGTATGTTTTTTATATTATCTACAAAATTTGAAATTACACAGTGGAATTTTTATTACTGATCAGTATGAAGAGGCTCCCAAAGAAAACTGCAACAGTTATATTTCTGAACCTACCCACATTTATTTCTCTTGTAGGAGATGTGTTTCTCCATAGTTCTTCCATAAGCTCAAGGTAATATTTTTTTCTTTTATACTTGTTCGCTGTTTCCTGTATTAGTAATGTAGTGCCAGGAACAGTTGAATAATGGGCCTCATTTGTTCACATCTATTCTCTGGCTGTCATGTTTGATAGCAGTTATTTACACAATGGTTTTAGAAAGAGGTCTAAGCAGTGATCCATCCTATTTTATTCATAATTTTGGAGGACCTTCAGCTAATGAAGTTTATTTAATATGTACAAGTAAGGAGAAGGAGGAAAGTATAATGGGTCGTAATTTTGGAGGACCTTCAGCTAATGAAGTTTATTTAATATGTACAAGTAAGGAGAAGGAGTAAAGAATAATGGGTCTTCAAGTAGTGCATGGATTAGATATTTAGTAAGAGAATGCCAAATCTTATGAGTTCAAATGGGGATTGGGAGTAGAGGCTTCCCAGGTTCAAATCGAATGAAGGTGTGTTGCCAACTTGAGTTAATCAAGATCTTTTTCTTCTCTTATCTTTCTCCTTTTAATGAGACCAAGTTTGTAAGAGAGTGAGTGGACAACACTGTGAAGTGAACAGGTGCAGTAAGTCACTGTGTGAAAAAGCAGTTTATGAAAAGGATATGAATGTTTTATTTCTAGTGTAACCAGAAGGCAACACCCTGGCACTTGGACATTTAAATTCCCCTTAGGCTGTTGGTTGATTTACTTCAGTCATATCTAATAACTGCTATTAATACAATTTTAGGGGATAATTGAAGATCTCTATCATTGCCTTAACCAGAAATGAATAGTATGGGTTTAGTTACATGAATACACCAAAACCAGTCGTTCAAAACAGCATTAGTGAATAGAAGACATGAGATGAGAGGGGGAAAAAAGGCTAGATATGAAAACACCACAAACCAAATATTGGGAAATTGTGAAGGAGCAAGATCAGAGGATAACATAGCTAGAGTTAATATTTATTTATTTATTTATTTTACTTTGTCGCTGTCTCCCGCATTAGTGAGGTAGCACAAGGAAACAGACAAAAGAATGGCCCAACCCACCCACATACACATGTATA
>JAUTXX010004236.1:0-10125 GCA_032273605.1 Panulirus laevicauda
TCAACCCTATCAAATGTTTTCTCTAAATCCATAAATTATACATACAAATCCATCTATTTTTTTGAGTTATTTCTCACACACATTCTTCAAATCAAACATTTGATTCACACATCCCCTTCCACTTTTGAAACCACACTTCTCCTCCCCAATCTGATGCTCTCAATCAATACCCTCATATACAGTTTTCCAGGTATACTCACTAAACATATGCTTCTGTAATTTGAACACTTACCTTTATCGCCTTTGCCTTTGTACAATGGAACTATACATGCATTCCACCAATTCTCAGTCACTTCCCCATG
Organism: Panulirus laevicauda; assembly: GCA_032273605.1. Taxonomy (NCBI): domain Eukaryota; kingdom Metazoa; phylum Arthropoda; class Malacostraca; order Decapoda; family Palinuridae; genus Panulirus; species Panulirus laevicauda. The sequence goes on from JAUTXX010004236.1 coordinate 303, forward strand.
ATCCATGCATACAATGAATATCCTTACCAACCAATCAACACAGTCCCCCCATTTCTTACTAAATTCAACTGCAATACCATCAACTCCTGCCGCCTTGCCAGATTTCATCTCCACGAGGCTTTCACTACCTCTTCCTTCTTCACCAAACCACTCTCCCTGACTTTCTCCCTTCACATACCACACTGACCAAAAGAGTCTACAATCCTTCAAAATACTCGCTTCATCTCTTCATCTCCTCCTCACTATCTGTTGTCACTTCCTCCCTTGCCCCCTTCAGTGAGTGTTCCCATTTGTTCTCTTGTCCTTTGCATATTATTTACCTCCTTCCAAAACTTCTTATTCTACCTAAAGTTCATTGATACTCTCTCACCCCAACCCTCATTCGCCCTCTTTTTCAACCCCTGCTCCTATCTCATGACCTGTGACTTTCTCTTATACATCTCTCAGTCATTTGCACTCCTTTCTTGTAAGTACCATCCAAATGCCTCTTTTCTCTTTCACTAACAACTTTACTTCTTCATCCCACCACTCACTACCCTTTCTAATCTGCCCACCTCCAATCTTCCTCATGCCACATACATCTCTCGCACATGCCATCAATGCTTCCCTAAATACATCTCATTCCTCACCCGCTCCCATTTTATTTACTCTCACCTTTTGTCATTCTACACTCAATCTTTCCTGGTATTTCTTCACACAAGTCTACAGGTTTCCAAGCTCACTTACTCTAACACACTCTTCTCCCCAACATTCATGTTTTCCGAAAACCTCAACAAATCTTCACCTTCACCTCCATGAGACAGTGATCAGACATCCCAGCTATTCCTCTCAACACTTTACAAGTCTCTTTTACACGCCTATCATTTGATACATGACTAATATTGTTAGGCTGTGATCGCCCCTAGTAAGGAAATGACTATTTGATTACAAATAATCAAGTACCCTTTGTCTCACATCCATTGGCAATGGGGTCTACACCGGTCAAACCCCATCTGGCTAGCATTTTACAGAACTATACCGTAATCGAATAGTCAAATGGATATTAGGACCGATCAAAGCCTAGCTTTCACGTTCTACCATGCAAAAGGTCCTGCGTTTAAGTCCTGGCTGTTGGAGGGTATTATGCGTTCTATGAAAAATCACCTACATATGCACTATATTCATGTTCATATACCTCCACATTTGTACAGTAAAGTTTTGCAAATTGCTAGCTCCTGGTAATGCAAGCATGTTATGATTTGAACGGTGCAGACACCGACGCTCATGGGTGCAAGACGAAAGGTATTGCTTACTTGTAATAAAATGCAGTCATTTCCCGAATAGGAGCGATCATCGCCAAGAATTAACGATCCCGCCTACCACGCACAAGGTCCTGGGCTCAAATACTGGCTGTTGAGTGTATTTTGTGTGTTATGTAAGTGTGCGTTCATATGCATTATATCCGTGCTCATATGCCTAGGAATTTGTACAGTTAGGATGAGAGACGATGAGTATTCTATTACTAGTAATCGAATAGTCATTTTCCTAAAAGGTTGGTCAAAGCTTGAAGTGATTTGAACAGTCTAAACCCCTATGCTCATGGATGTTAGACGAGGCGTATTCGATAACTAGTAATCAAATAGTCATTTCCCTAATAATGCTAATCATAGCCTAGGAGTGGTTATCCCGCCTACTATCCATAAGTTCTTCGGTTTGAATCATGACTGTTGAATGGTATTATGAGTTCTTTGAAAGTGCACGTTCATATGCACTATATTCCTGTTCAATATTTCCGAGGTTGTCCAATTAGGTTATTTAAAAGGCTAAATACAAATAAGGTGAACCTGATGAGATCTGACCGGTCAAAACGCAGTTCCTCGTGATTATGTAAAGAAGGGTATTCGATTACTAGTAATCTAATTGTCAGTTCCCTAATAGGGGCGATTATAGCTTAGTGGTAGCTTTTCTGCCTACCACGCATAAGGTCCTGGGTACGAATCTTGGCTCTTGGAGGGTATTATGTGTTCTATGAAAGTGCACGTTCATATGCACTATATTCGTGTTCATATACCTCCTCATATGCTAGCTTCTGGTAATGTGAGCCTTCTGGAATAGATCTCGTCGTTCATGGAGGGGTTTTCGACCACAAGCAATCGAAATCATTTCCCTAATAGTGGCGATCATATCATAATGGTGGCGATACCGCCTCCCGAGAATAAGGTTCTGGTCTTAAATCCCGGCTGTAGGAAGGTATTATATGTTTTATGAAAGGGAATGTTCTTCGTGTTCATATACCTCCACGTTTGTACAATAAAGGTCTGTAAAATGATGGTTGCTGGCAATGTGAGCCTGATGGGATTTGACCGATCTATCTAGACCTCGTTGTGAGACGAAGTTTATTCGGCTACTAGGAATCGAAAAGTCATTTTTGTAAATGAAGCGATCATATCCTAAAAGTAGTGAGTTCGCCTAACACGCATTTGGTCCTAGCCTCGAATTCTAGCTCTTGTAGGGTATCATGTGTTCTATGAAAGCGCGCTTTCATGTGCACAATATTGTGTTCACATACCTCCACGTCTGTAAAGTTAGGTTCTGTAAAGTGCTAGCTGCTAGTAATATGAGCCTGATGGGATTTGACCGATCTAGTTCCCTTTGCTCAATGATGTGAGATGAAAGGTATTCGATTACTAGTAATCGAATAATCTTATCCCTAATTGGTGCCATCATAGCATAGCATTAACGATCCCACCTACCAAGCATAAGTCTCTGGGTTCGAATCCTGAGTGTTGCAGGGTTTTATGTTTTCTACGAAATTTCACGTTTACATACACTACATTTGTGTTGATATACCTCCAAGTTTGTTCAGTTAGGTTCTGTAAAATGCGAACTCCTGGTAATGTGAGGCTGAAGGGATTTGAAAGGTCAAGAGCCCCTTACTCATGGATGTGATACAACGGGTATTCGGTTACTAGTAATCGAATATTCATATCCCCAATAGCAGCGTTCATAGCCTAGAAATAGCGGTCCCGTCTACTATGCGTAAGGTCCTGGGTTGGAAACCTGGCTTTTGGAGGGTATTATGTGTTTTATAAAAGTGCACGTTCATAAGCACTATGTTAGTGTTCATATACTTCCGTGTTTGCATAGTAAGGTCCCTTAAAATACCAGCTGCGGATATGATGATGCTGATGGGATGTGAAGAGAAGTGTATTGGATTATTTTTAATCGAGTAGTCATTTTCCTAAATGCAACCTTCTGGTAATTTGAGCCTGATGGGACTTGACCAGTCTAGACCCTGTTGCTAATGAATGTGAGACGAAGGGTAATCGATTTCTAGTAATCGAATAGTCATTTTCCTAAGAAAGGTAATCATGAACCTAAGGACCTGGTTTGAATTTTGGTTGTTAGATGGTGTTTTGTGTTCCATGAATGTACTTATTAATATACACTGAATCCCTCTGTGTTTGTACAGTTAGGTGCTGCAAAAATGATAGCTGCTGGTAATTTGATGGGATTTGATCGGTCTAGACCCCAACGCACATGGATGTGAGATGAAGGGTATTCGATTGTTAGAAATCGAATAGTCATATCCCTAATAAAGCCAATCATAGTATAGTGGTAGAGATCCCGCCTACCACAAATAATCCCCTGGTTCATATGCACTATATTTGTGTTCATATACCTCCGCGTTTATACAATTATATTTTGTAAAATGCTAGATGCAGGTAATGCGATCCTGATTGTATTTGACCCTTTGCTTATTGAGGTAAAGCAAAGGGTATTCCACCACTATTAATCAAATAGTCATTCTCCTAATAGGGGCGATCATAGCCTAGAGGTAGCAGTTCCCCTACCACACCTGAAGTTCAGGTTTCGAATCCCGGCTATGGGAGGGATTTATGAAGGTGTGTGTTCATATGCGCTATTCCGCGTTCCTATACCTCCGTGTTTGTTCAGTTAGGTTCTGTAAGATGGACGTTGCTGGTAATGTGAGCTTTAATGGAATTTAACCGGTCTACACCCCGTTAGTCATGGATGTAAGATGAAGGGTATTCGTATATTAGTAATCTTATAGTCATTTCCCTAACAGAATCCTGGGTTCGAATCCTGGCTGATGGAGGGTATTATGTATTTTATTAAACTCTGCGTTCATATACAGTTTATTTGTGTTCATATAACCTGTGTTAGCGATCCCGCCTAACACACATAAGGTCCTGGGTTCGAATCCTTCTTTTGTAGGGTATTATGTGCTCTGTGAAAGTGGGGATTCATATGCACTATATTCGTGCTCGTATACCTCCGCATTAGTACAGTTCGGTTCTATGAAATTCTAGCTGCTGTTACTGTGAGCCTGATAAGATGTGAGTTGTATAGATCCAGTTTCTTAGGCTTATGAAGGGAACGGTAATCGATTACTACTTATTACGGGTTATAGAAGCTTAGATATAGCGATCCCACTTACCACGGATAAGATCCTGGGCTCGAATCCTGCCTGGCAGTTGGAGCATATTCTTTGTTATATAAAAGTGTGTGATCATATGCACTATATTCGTGTTTATATTCCTCTTTGTACAACAATGTTCTGTAAAATGGTAGATGCTGGTAATATGAGCCTGGTGGGATTTAAACGGTCTAGAACCTGCTGCTCATGGAAATGAAAAGAAAGGTATTCGATTACTAGCACTCAAATAGTCATTTCCCCAACAGGGTCGGTCATAGAATAGTGGTAGAGATCCCGCCTACCACACACAAGCTCCAGTGCTCAAATCCCGGCAGTTGTAGGGTATTATGTTTTTTATGGAAGTGATCGTTCATATGCACTATATTCGTGTTCATATACCTCCGCTTTTGTACAGTAAGGCTATGTATGATACCAGCAGCTGTTAACGTGAGCCTGATGGGATTTGATCGGTCTAGAACCCCTTGCTTATGAATGTGATATGAAAGGTATTCGTTTGATATCAAGCTAATGGTTATTTCCCTATTTGTGTCGATCATAGCCTAGAGGTATCTATCCCGCCTGTGTTGGAATCCTGGCTGTTGGAAGGTATTATGTGTTCTACGAAAGTGCGCTTTCATGTGCACTATATTCATCCTCATATACCTGTGCTTTTGTACAGTTAGGATCTGGAAAATGCTAGCTGCTGGTAATGTGAGCTTGTTGGGATTTGACCTGTCTAGATCTCGTTGCAAATGGATGTTAGACAAAGGGCGTTTTATTACTAGTAATCGAATAGTCGTTTTCCTTATAAGGGAGATTATAACCTAGGGGTAGCTCTCCGGCCTACCACGCATACGTTCCTGAATTGGAATCCTGGTGTTTGGAGAGCATTATGCGTTCTGTGAAAGTGCGCGTTGATATGCACTATATTCGTGTTCATATACCTCTGCGTTTGTACAGTTAGGTTCTTTAGAATACTAGATTCTGGTAACATGAGCCTGATGGGATTTATCTGGTCTATTCATCGTTGCTCATGTATGTGAGATGAAGGATATACGATTACTTGTAATTGAATAGACATTTATCTAATAGGGGTGATCATAGCCTAGAGGTTGCGTTCTTACTTACCACTTAAAATGAAAATGTCCTATGTTCGAATCATGGCTTTTTGTATGGTGTTATGTGTTCTATGAAAGTGCCCGTTCTTATGCACTATATTTATGTTCACATACCTCTGCTTTTGTACAGATAGGTTCTATAAAATCCCAGTTGGTGGTAATGTGAGCCTGATGGAATTTCATCAATCTAGACCCGGTTTATCGTAGATATGAGAAGTAGTGTACTTGAACATTAGTAATCTCATAGACATTTCCCTGATGAAAGTGATCATAACCGAGCTAAAGCAATCCTACCTATCACATATAAGGTCTTGGGCTCTAATTCCGGCTGTTGGAGGGTATTATGTCTTCCATGAAGACATAATACCTTTTGATATTCATGCTCATATATCTCCACCTTTGTACGGTTAGTTCTGTAAAATGTAAGCTGCTGGCAATGTGAGCATGATGGGATTTGACTAGCCTAGAACCCGTTACTCATCCATGTGATATGAAAGGTATTCGATTATTTATAATCGAATAGTCATTTAACCAATAGGGATGATCATGGCCTAGAGGTAGCGATCCCGCCTATCACACATAAGGTCCTGGGTTCGAATCCTAGCTGTTGGAGGGTACCATGTGTTCTATGAAAGTGCTTGTTCATATGCACTATGTTTTTATTCATATACCACCGCGTTTGTACTATCAAATTTTGTAAACGTTAGCAACTGTTGATTTAAGCATGATCGGATTTGACTGGTCTAGATTCCATTGCTAATGGATATGAGACAAAGGGTATCCGATTACCAGTAATCGAATAGTAATTTCCCTGATAGGGGTGATCATAGTTTAGTACACGCGATCCCGTCAACTAAGTATAAGGTCCTGGGTTGGAGTCCTGGCTGTTGGAGAGTATCATATGTTTTATGAAAGTGCATGTTCATGTGCACTACATTTTTGTTCACATACCTCCGCGTTTGTACCGTCAGGTTCTGTAAAATGCTATCTGCGGTTATTATGTGCTTCAAATAATTTGAACGGTCTAGACCACGTTGCTCATGGATATGAGACGAAGGGTGTTCGATTACTAGTAATCGGAAACGTATTTCCCTAATGAGAGCGATAATAGCACGGTGGTAGAGATCCCGCTTACCATATATAAGCCCCTGGCTTCGAATCTTGGTAGTTGCAGGGTGTTGTGTTTTCTATGAAACTCCTCATTAATATACACTATATTCGTGTTCATATACCTTCGCCGTTATACACTTAGGTTCTGTAAGATGCTAGTTGTTGGTAACGTGCGCCGTCTTTTCCAGGTCTGTTACCTTTGAGGAATACACCCTTAATTTCTCCTTGTTTAAAAGTCCGTTTTATCCTGCTTTCTTACCTCCTGCTTATAAAACTCCAGTAGTGTGTGTGTGTGTGTGTGTGTGTGTGTGTGTGTGTGTGTGTGTGTGTGTGTAAATAAACATATAGATTATTTGGTTTATTGGAAATAGGCATCCATTTATTTGAAAATGTACAGTAGAGGTAATATATACATTATAGAACCGGGAGGTTATGATGACTAGCAGTTAACTAATCATACAAGTGCTTAAGGTAAACTGGATATTTCCACAGTTTACTAAGTGAATAGTATAGTTTATACATTATGAACTTGGTTGAACATTTGCCGTAATACAGTAGATGCCATACCAAATAGACTAACTAATAGAAAACTGAGCTGTTCATTTGCATAGCTATACCTATTCATGGATTGTTTATTAGACTCACAATGGTAGGTACAGGACTGTTTCTATATCTCTCTGATTAGAACAAGTTGATAGTGGTGATGAACTGGGGTCAGGAAGGAAGAGGTTTCAGTGACGGATGTGTGTCAACATTTCATTGCCAAATTGCCAGTGTTGGTAGGAGAACTTAGGTAAGATGAACATGGTATAGATATTCTTGAGCTCAGTTAGTGAGACGCTTAGTGATATCAGTCTCGGTCGAATTCATATAGGCATGTTGAGGATTTTATGGCAGTGCTGGCATAACTCTTCCAGTTTAAACCGTCATGTTTAGTGATATCAAAAAGTTAGAAGACTTTGACTACTTGAGGGATATCAGGACTAATGTGATATTATAGTGCAACATGTCTGCACCCAGGTTGATTTATCATGATTGATTGCGTCGCCGTTGGCCGCATTCCACTCCTAAAGCGGAAGGTTTGGTCGTCGGGTCATGAAGTCCATCAGCAACGAGACGAGACATCCATATAATCCCAGGTCGACGGATTTTTTTATGATGATGTTATGGATAACAAGTCGAAAGCCTTAGTGAAGTCTACGAAGGTAAGTGCCAACGAGGTCCTGCGCTTCTCCAAGCTGCAGAAAATGAAGTCGAAGAGACTGAGAAGACAGTGAGTGGTGAGGAAAGACTTCATGTTTCCCAACTGCCGAGGGTCTGCTTATTAAGGAACGTCATCGTAGGCGCCGTCAAACATAAAACTTTCACAAATTATGCTGGGGGTTAGATTAATTACAACAAGGCGTAAGCTATTAAGGGACTCTGGGTTGGGGGATTTTGGTAGCGAAGAATAATATGCTGCCTTCCAAACTGTGGGGTGTTTACGATTTTTGTGTGAAGCAGTAATTATGGCGATTATTGCTGTAGCAACTTCATGGGAGAATTCCTTGTATCGTTTCACTGGAAGATCTATGGGTGAGATCGAGCGTTTGGTTTTAAGGTAATGAAGGCACTTAGATACATCGTATTCCTCTACTGTGTTCATGGAGATGGGGTTGGTACGCAGCAGAGAGGGAGCTGATGTCGAGTTGTGGTAATTATTGATAAATGTTAGCAAAGTGATTCTAATGTGGTGTGCAGCCTCCTCACTGCTAAGTTGATCTACGCAAGGGACGGAAAGAGTTCGTTGTTGCGATTTCTTTTTCTTTTTACCATTTCCAATTATTAGTTGAAGTGCTGGATGTAACTGCTGTGCAAAGGCTAAAGGGTAAGGGGGTATTTACAAGAGTAGACATTGAAAGAAGAGGTTGTTAGTCAGAGGTGTGTGGATCAACAAGAGGAAGACAATAGGTCAGATAGCAGCTAGCAAAGGCAGAATTAAGAAAAGACACGGGCAGTTAAGAAAAGTGTTTAGGTACCTTACCTTACCCAACTTTACTGTTCAACCTCCAGCACCGCACACCATCCAGTGCGGCCTGACGGATAGGAGTAGCAGGCGTACCCGGCCAAAACGCCTACTCTCCCGCCATGCCAAACAGCCATCAGGAACTGGTACCCGCCATGAAAGCCTTGGGGAAACGACCAGATCCCGTCACCCACGGGCGCACAAGAGGGGCCCACCTAAGCCAGCCCGAGGGCCGACACCAGATGTTACAGACAGGCTACCAATTTCAACCAGTGCTCTTGCCCCATATCCTGTAAAGGGAATTGATCCAAGTTAGGGCTTTCACGGAATACACCTCAAGGTCCCGGTATGTAAGCCTTAACCCCATGAGAGCATTTGCACTACCTTGACACCATGTGCCTCGCCAATTCAATGTGGTAATTCAATTTGGTTGATATCACTTGCACAGTGTCTTTACCGGTTAAATCCCATACGTTCTGAAGGGCTTCCATGTTGCCGTAGTAGCTGCACTTATGGTGATGTGCAGCTGAGAGCGCAAAGCAAACTCCGGAGACGCGTGTCTATGATGCAAGTCTCCGACCCTAAGGAAGCCACAATGTTTGGTTTCAGGAATGACCCCGCAACAGGGATACGAGGGTCGTAGATCACGTCGTAAGCCTGTTGTCTTAATCGGCCGGCTAAAAAAGATTTGATGTTATAATGCCTCTGCACCCTGCCCCCATGGGTACGTGGGCATACTTGAACAATATGGCCTATCGTACCGGGCTTGCGACAGCTGTCAAAGAGGCCGGAGATTTTGGGCTGGCCCATTTTAGCCCTACCGGGATGGGGGGTGTGCCTGTCCTCACTTGGATGGCCTAAACGTAATCATTGCCCGTGAGGAGTCGGTTCCCACTGGTAACCCATCTGCTGACCTTGGGTACAGCAGCAGATGGAGCGAGATCCATCCCATCACCGGTACTGACTGAGTTAGCCCTCCATGCATGATGGCTTTCGGTTTTGTCGCTCGCCTGTCGACCATCAATGCACGCGGGGCCCGAACAACTGCAATTCCCTCATGACTGTTGGTTCTCAGACCGCCGCCTGAATCACCGGGTCAGATAAGGTAAGACGCTTCTCGATCCTGGCTTGTTTATTCAACTAGACGGTCGAGACAAGTCGGGTATCCCA
>JAUTXX010004247.1:0-10125 GCA_032273605.1 Panulirus laevicauda
AAGATCCAGGAAGCGAGTGATAGGTACTTTGTACTAGAGCAATCATATACACCATTCTTCCGGTGAAAATGACAGTAAAATTTTAGTGTTGAAGATTCGAGAGTTTAGAAGCATCTTTTATATAAGTAGGTGGGCTTCACAATGGAGATTAGTGGAAAAGGTAAACAGATGGTGTTTTTCAAAAAGGATGTTGGATTTGAGACTGTTACTGTTGCAGACAAGAATACACAGTGTAGTAGGCATGAGAGATAGGAGCAGTTTGGTGAGATGAGGTGGGTCCCACCTGTGTAACGATGGTCAAGGGGGCTCCAAGAGCCATCCAACCCTCCTCAGCCGGTGGCGCTGTTCAGAACTGGCACAGGAGGACAGTAGAATTAGTGTACTCCCAGTATTTTAATTGTGTATAGTGAGATAAACTCGACAGAGGAGAGAAGAGTTCTGTGAATTACGTTTTATCAAGTATCACGTATGCGATGGAGTGAGTGTGAGCTTGTGATATAGACGTCAGCAACCTACGTGTAGGTGAAGCAAAGAGAAAAAGTAGCAACGTGAACGTCAACAAACATTGCATCATTGGCTCACTGCGTCGCCACCACTAACCTTCCTGATACCCAGACGATAGTACTTTCCTTGTCGGTGGCTGTCTACTGCCTGCTACCAACAGTAATCTAGCATGAGCCTCAGATTTATTTATATTTTTCTTTATTTTTTATGTTGGAAGCTCCAGTCACGGACTAAAGTCCACATCATGGCTTGGCCTTGATTGAAATAGAGGTTCATGAAAGGTTAAAAGAAGAGACAAAGGAAGCTATGTACAAATTCTGGAGAAAGTGATAAATTTTATTTCTTGAATACGCTTGGTCATGTTTATTGGGAAAGACATAAGAGGGTAGAGAGTTCCAAAGCTTCAAAGTGTATGGAGAGAAACGGTTATCAAAACAGCACACCCTTGAGTTGTCAACAACACTGTAATCTTATGACGCATGTAACATAATTTCAGATGTTATTGATCCGTTTGTTACACCAAATGATAAAGGTGAGGGTGACGGTTAGTGGAACTCAATCTATTATGAGTGAGTTGTAGCTTAGGAGGTGATCTTTGAGATACTCTTGAACTACGGAAGGGCCAGCGGGACCTGTCCTTGTATAACACCTTCACCGCTGCTTGATCATCCTCCACCACCTTCCCTTGTATAACACCTTCATCGTTGCTTGATCATCCTCCACCACCTTCCCTTCTTACATTCCTACTAGCAGGACTGCCCAAGGATCTGAATACATGGAAATTTTGGCTCTGCTCGTGCCTTCACATCTGGCGTTTGAGCAACAGGTTTTACGTAACACCAGCTCTCATTTCGCATGAGAGCAAAGTTGGTATGTGTATCACGAGTCCAGTCTACAGAGAGAATGCAATTTCGCACAGGGCACTGGACTATATTGCCTTCCCTTGATGCATCGTCGATTCCTGAGCAGAATGTAGTCTCTCTCCGTCATAGGCCGGCTGTTGCTAGTCATTAGATCTGTTCTCTTGTAGAGTAAATCAAAAGTCATTGTTTTCTATTTTGGTATATTTTCTTGTTGGCAAATATGAGTTACACTCGTAAACTGGTGGAGGTGTGAGACCATAATACCTGTTGCGTAACTCACAATCTTCAGCTGGGTCCCTTCCTTTGTCACGAGGGTTTTCCGTTACGATTAGCCAGCAACTGCTGGGTAAAACCAAGCTTATCATTAATTCTGACCGAATCACTCTCTAATGACCCTAAATCACCAAGGCGCACCTTCTCCACGTGAGGTTAGCGCCGGTGACCATCTAGTATTAATAAAGAGCACAAGTCCACCGACGGAGTCGGGGCAGAAAGTCGAACTGAATCATTTTCTCGGCTGCTTGATCTGAAGCATGATAGCCCAGCATTCAGAGGGATCAGTATCTAGGGCATGGCATTGCTGAGTATGGGGAAAAGTAGCCTTGTTGTCTCGTTCATGTGCTTAGTGCAGCGAATACAGTTAAATCATCTGCCCGCACTGCGTAAGAAGACGTATTCATGTCCTGTTTCGTGAAGTTTCGGTTTATACACCAAGAAAATTTTATTAGTATTGCTACGATCAGCAACTTTCCTTTCCTTCTTTTTGTAACTATCATCAAAACCTTACCGAGCAGCTGTAAGGTAGTAAGACTATCTGCTACTGGTTGTCTTCTTTAATCTAGTGATGTCAGGCCACAGCATCTTACTGGAGAGGACCATCTGCAACAGCTGCTGTTTAGATAGGAGTGTTTTCTTTGTTTGTTTACAGTAAGTTTGCAGAAATTGGGCCAGTTTTCAATAAGCATTTGGAAAACGCTGTGCTCAATATGTGTGAGTACTTCTTTCCCCTTTTTATATAAAAGAAAAGTTTTTGCTGCTTTTATGACGTAAAATTTGACCAATTTAGGACTGTTAGATATATGAACTCACCTAGTTTACAGTTTAGCAAGGTTTTGTATAACACAAAAATTGCTCGTATTTAACCCATAGGTTTTTCCACAGGACCCGATAAAAGAATGGATTAGTAAAGCAAGATGCCCCAGTGCTTTAAAGGGTGTTGACTGCACAGATGTTAGCAGCGACTGAGGGTCAAGCAGACAGTTCTCAGCGTTTAGGCTTCATGTATAACATGCATACTGGTGATTTGTTTTGGGAGATTTCACGCAGTCAGGGAAGCACAGTGATGTTCAGCAACCATACGGAAAACTAATATAGCTTTGGTGCTTCATCAGTGAATAGGAACTGGATAGCCGTAGATAAGTGATAATGCCAAACTATCAACACATCGGCCTAGATTCAAGAGCAGGGTTGTGATCAAGTCACCCCTCATTCTTCTCTCTTCTAGGGTAGGGAAATAGAAAGCCTCTAAGTCTTGTCCTGTAACTTAGCTCTCTTAATTCTGGTACCATCTTTGTTGCCCTTCTCTAGACTTTCTTTATTAACTCTTTGTGCTTCTTTAGGAAAGGTGACTAAACTCGAGAAGTATATTCTAGCTTGATCTTACGTATGATATGAAAAGTTGATTAACGTTTCCTTATCCCTATACTTGAAAACTAATCAGATATTTGCCATAAATCAGTTTGTCTCCTCTACTATTCTTCTAATGTGGGACTATAGAGATAGGTCAGGGATGATACTGCCTCACAAAGTCCTTCTCACACACACATTCTTGAAGCTTATGTCATGCCACATGATAATGATATTGAAGCTTTATTTTATCATGTTCCATCCTCATTACATTTCATGTGCTTATGATGAATATCATCAGCCATCGATCAGTCCAACTGCGGAGTCTGTTTAGGTCCCCTTGTAAGCTTATGCAATCCTTCCCGCTTTCACTTCCCTCGTGACTTCTGCATCATCTACAAACATATTCACGTTGGATTCCATTCCTTTAAGCAAGTCATTCACATAGATCAAAAAGAGTAACGATCCTAAAACAGAACCCTGCCGAACTCCCAGCTAGAAGGCTCCCCTAACATGCTTCCTTTGTTCACTAAGGTAATCATCTATCTAACGGAGGAATATCCCCTTTATTCCTGCTTGGTATTCCAGCTTCGTAATCAGCCTCCCATGTGGTACTGCGTTAAGTGTTATATGGCGATCAAGGTAATACCAAGATTTCGCTTTTGTCGACGACGGATCTCAAAAATCTGTCAGTTCGTTACACATGACCTCATTTCCTTTAAAATGTATTGCCTTTCACTTGAGTAATTCCTGCTTTGTGGAAATTCATTTTTTCTCTGAAACTCTCTGATTAATGGTATCTATACCAGACAATATGCTTCTGACGAATACATGAAAAAGCTATGGATTCTTACCAGCCTCATCCACAATATTCTTTTCAGAATTTCTCTTTTCTTCTTTTCGTATCTCAATATACTCATTCTTTGCTCTCACATATCTTTTATAACCTGGCTGGCTGGAGTGTCGCCTACATCTCTACTATTACATATCCCTATCCTCTTTTCCTTTATGACATCTATGATTAAACTATTCTTCCCTCTTTCTGAACTTTCCTTTTGTATTTGAGGCTAGAAGTGGACATGTTCATACTCTTTCACTGTAGATTTAACTGGAACTTTTACCACAATGCTCTAGTCTCTGGTTCCTGAGCTCTATATCCCAATCTATGGAACCACGGAAAATTGTAATTCCGTATAGTTTCCTTGATTATACTCCCTCCTCAAGTCCTTCCTCATAATTGCTCTATTAACGTCTTCGTTACCGTGTGATCCAACATAAGAATTACATGATAATTTTTTCCAAGTTGTTTATCATATGAGATATTTTCATGTCAGCTTGTCTGTGTGAATATTTGATCTAGTAATAGCGATGAGTCATTGCCTCTCATGCTAGCATTTTTGCTGTATGTTGTTAAAGGGAATTTTCCTGTACACACTTTAGGAATTCTTGACCCTATGATCCCGTGTCACCACGAAAAGCCAAATCCCGCTTATCTTTCATATATTTAATAATTCCTCACAATCAATACCTTGCCTTCTCTGAGAAGTACATGATTTATTGCATCATTTCCCCAGCCTGATTGTTCCCTCGTTGTCGTCACTATATATTTGTTCCGGATCATTTAAATTTTCCGAAGGATTATATACATATCATAAACACAAGTATGCACTTTTTTTCCGGCAATTACGCTCACCATTAATTATTTTCCACAATTCCAACAATATCAGGTGAATTTTCCCTTATACGATCCTTAGATTCCAACTCTTTACCATGGTCTACTGATTCATCAGCATTTGTATACATTGCTTTCAGTCTACCATTACCACTGACATAGCTTTTTGTAGCACTGGTGGAGATGGTTTGTCCTCTTGACTCAATTGGTGTTTTCCGGTTTTTGTTTTCTGACAATATTCTTTGGTTTTCCCCTCTCTTCCCGTAGTCGTTCTTACTGTGTGAATACTCAACTAAAATCCACCATGCTTGTGAATTTCTTAGCCTATCCTGGCTGGATGATTCCAAATGAAACGTAACCATAACTGGTCATCCCTTTAGGTCTTGATTTTAACAGCTGATTCTTCTTTTTTCCCTTATCACACAGATTGCATCTGGTAATTCTGTTACCTCTAGTGACCATTGATGAGCATTTCTTCTTTCTCTCCCCTCTCCTTTTTATTTGGTGCGTGTTCTTCCTCCAGTCCAAAACTAATCAAAGATATAAGTCTGTCATGCTCCTGATTAACAAATTTTTCTAATTTAGATGTCACACACCTCACAGTTCAATCAATCAGTTTTGTTCCATCAGCCTCTTTGCCTCCAGCTTTCTTTATAATCTCCCCTCATGCTAATAAGCACTGATCCTGTATGCTTCGCACTTTTCTAAGATTCTCATCCGTCGGACCATAAATGAATACGTGTGTTAAAATCAGATCACCTATTCTTCATAAGAATGATGTGAATTGAAAGTCCCATCCATGAAACAGAATTAATGGAGCTGAAAAATTTATCTTATTATGTATATCTGGAGGATCTAACTTATTTTCTATCGTCAAAACAATATAGAAGATCTGCCATCCTATCACTGAAATACAAAGAAAAGTAAAACTTTCCAATGTAATCATTATCTCTCCCAAAATTTACCATTTCATTTTACCAATACTAAATGAATAAGAATTGAAGATATAATGCATTTCTGAGGTGATAACTTTTTGTGTTATGGCACCGTAATCTACAAAGATTTCCAGAACCGATAAAACTGAGGATCCCGCCTGTCTCTCTAACGTCTGTGTCTGTCACTCAGGCAGCCGTCCACTGGATGGGTCCATCAGACAGGCGCTGCTTAGGTTTGTTGCTGTCAGAAAAGTTCCGACTTCTGGACGCGATTGACGGATTAGAGTAGTCAGTTGTGTGACGGAGTGTGTGTGAGTGTAAAGACTTGCTAAGACTAAGCGTATATAAGCGTGGCATGGGATCTTGAAAATGACAGCACGTTCTTAAGTGTGACATTACTGGCACAGGTCGGTCCATGTGTAACTTATGGTGGGTTCTTTCCGATGGATGTGTGATGTGTCTGAGCTGTTGTGAAAGTGCGTAATAAAGTATGACAGCAAACGTTTTCTACATCAGTATTATCATTAAACAGAACAGAAATAATGGTTGCATAACCTGTATATTAAATTTTTCTCGTCCATATGTTATATGTGAATAAATCTATCGGAAAAAAAATATACCAGCAGATCGTAAGAAGTGTGTCATAATACAAAGAAATTCAAACAGCAATACACCTGTGGATATTGTAGAGGAATAAATGCTCATAGAAAAACACTACCTTGAAAGTTAGGCTAAAGGAGTTCAATGTTACACAATGGGCGAGGCGTTTCCCAAACACAAGGGAATGATTATTTCCTTCATTCTTTTCACCAAATATAGCACTTTTCAGCGCGACAGTGTGATGCACAATTAGTTCAACATTTAAAACGTAAAATTAATGCTGTTTTGAATGTACAAGCGGTAGAATAATGAAAGAGTCCGAATAAAAAGATATGACATATCTAGATTATCGTGCTGCAGAACACACAGGTACGTCCGACCAAGAGGAAGGATGGCACCAAACGAGGCATATATTCATCTTCCTGCTCAAAGATATGACTAGATCTTTAAAGTCAGAGTTTAGCGAGCATGATCCAAACATTTTAATCCAATGGTTGAAGGTTTCTTCAAGATGGTTTCAGGGGCCATTCGGCTTCATCCTAGGAAGAGCTCTTTACATTCAATTCTGCGATTCACGTTTAATCATTATTTTGATACTTTTTTCTCGTCTACAAAAAAAGTAAAAACTTCGCTGCAGAACTTGGATATGAAATGTAAAACGCTCTCTCGTAAAAATATCACAGTATATAGCAAATAAAACATGGAAAAACATAAAAAGCTGTACAAATTAACAATATCATGACTGGTAGTATGAGTTATAACCTAAATATGAAATATGGAAAAACGTACAGTTTGTCGTCATCCTGTCGTTGAGGTTATACTGTCTCATGTGCTTGATGATCTACAAATTGAAAGTTCCAAGTCACCAGATATTACAATCTCCTCCCAATTTCGCAAGAGCTTGGAATTAGTGTCACATAATTGGGATGAACCAGTGTCACGGTTTGATGCAACTGTATTCAGTGAAGTGGCACTAAACCTTTCAGAGGATTGTCGAGCCAATGCTTTACAACTTGCACATTCAGATCTCTTATTTCAAAGATATGATTCCCTCCGAATACTCAATTCCAGGTACATTTTATCTAATAGGAACAGGGGAAACAAGGCGGGCGATGGTATCCTGTTCTTCATCAAAGCTCACTTAAATCCCGTGGTAATAATTTGTTGTAGCCATTGAGAATATCGGCTTCATTTTTGTAAAATTAAAGATAACTACGTAAGAAAATTACAGTATGACTAATTTATAGGCCACCTGCTCATACGCTAGACGTAGACGAAATATTTATGATCAGTTTGCAGAAATTTGTAATGTGGGAAATTCCATCATAGGAGATTTTAACACACGAGTATGTACATAGAAAGAGCCCCTTTCCAGTAGCTTTGAGTGTCGACTCTACCTAGATTTGCTTGATAGTGCCCTAATCTAATCAATCTAATCAATCTAATCAATTCTCGTGACGAGAATATACAGATTTAGTTCCAGCCATAAATGAGGATTTCGTTAATAATGCTGAAGTTGTAGAAAAGTGACTACCGACAAATTACTTTGTGATCGTTTCTTAACATGACAGTCACGAGAATATATCCGATTTTAAACGTGACTATTAATGAAAATAATATGGTTTTAGCTTAGAAAAGCTTCAGTGAGGGAACATATGTGCCAGTGACAAGTAGATGGTCCATTTCTGAAAAGTGGTCAAGGTGATGGAATAGTGAAATAGAGAAGTGCCATTTGGGTAGTTTATAATCAAACAGCCAGAATGATAGAGTAGATTATGTAAATCTGCGTAGAAAGTAAGAGAGTTAAACGACAAACTAAACGTTAATATAAAGCGCATATTGCTGAAACCAGCAAAAGAAACCCTATGAGTTTTACAGTTATGTTAGAAGCAGGAGTCAATAGGTCCATCAATAACGGAAAATTGTGACTTGGTTCAAAACAATGAATCCATGTGAAAAATACTAAATGACTTTTCTGGTATCTGGATGTACGATCAAAGGCACAACTTACGTCCCATATTCAGTTTCATTGATAGTACAGGGGGACATTCTTCGAGAAATTGACATCAAAGTTCTTAGTATTAGCAATGTAAGGCATGTAAAGATGTTTATATTGGCAATACAGGTAAGATAGTAGCTAAGAGATGCTATTGGCAAAGTTATTCAGTACGCAGAGTTGATCACAAAAATGCGATCGCTAAACAATGGCAAAAAACCGATCACACCGCATTTGATTATGCTACCCGTAGCGTCATTGAATCTATCCTAATTGCTAATACTAAGTAACCTAATTTGTTCCCATGTAACTTTAAAGCGCATCCGAGTATCAATCAAATAATTATGAAAAAATGATCAAGACACAATAATGTAAGAAAACTAGTTGGACACATCTCGTTACCCAGGCAACCTCCCTATAACGAGGAATTTGATTTCTTATCTGTTACAGAGTTTAAGTGCCTTGGTCACTGATGTTTCCAAGTGTAGTGACATGCCAAATAGGTTTCAGAAAGTTATTAAAGCCATCAGGAAGTATATAGATATTCATATTACAAAATCAGATAAAGTTAGTCACTTGCTGATTTTTAAATATGTAGTAGACTATAAATGCAAACCAGGATTTTTTGAATGATTGTGAAACATATGAAAGATTAACATCCAATCCCCTAGTAATAAAGTAAATATCTTCAAATCCAGACTCAACTAATTGTTAGATAGTATTCAAATAGTCATTTTCCTCTTAGGGGTAATCATAGCCTAGCCGTAATGCTCTCGCCTGCTACGCAGGGATCCCAGGTTCGATCCTGGCATGTATGTTATACGGAAGTGCGCGTTCATATTCACTATATTCGTGTATATATATATATATATATGTATAATTATTTTTCTATCATTATTATTATTATCATTATCATCATTATCATTACTACTATTATTACTATTATTATTATCATTATTATCATTATTATTATTATGATAAAATGAATAATTGTGGTAATGATAATGAAAGTGGTTATAGTAACAATAATCATTATGATACTTATCATTATACTTTTATAATGCCTTAGTGGATGCATACATAAATACATTGAGACCGGTGTATTTACAGACGTATATAAGAACGTACTTTATTTTCATGAGACATACGTTAAAAGTTGGAAGTAAAACATTTGCTGATAACATTATCCAGCATTTTCACCTTTTTTGTGCAAGTTTCTGTCAGTGTATAACATAATGATTACGTGAATGTAAGGCTCGGTGAAATGCCGATATTTCTCCTCAGTATTGCCCTTTGAAAAAAACTATGAAACCATCATTTATCAAGCATATTATATTCATTATACGTCCAACACTATGCTGGAAAATTATGATTACATATTAATGATTTTACAAAATATATCAGAGCTGGCCCAGCAAATACCACCAAACAGATTCAGGCACATTTTCATCTGCATAATGATGTATAGGAACCAAAATGAGTCTGTGATGCGAGTATTCTCTAAAAATATATCATTTCATGGAGAAAGCCTTGATTCTACAAAACAATTGATATATTCTGCTTTAAAGATACTGTTTTGAGAGTTTTACCTTCCCATACTGGTGTGGATATCCTTTAACTTATACAGCGTGTTTCGATGCATTACACATGACAACTAGAGATTGAGAGGGAACGAATGTAGCCGTTTTTGTCTAAAGCAGGGTAGACCAATGCTGTTTTCCTATGGGGCGGGAAAGCGACGAGAGTAGATGAAGGTAAGCCGTTATAAATAAGTACACGTGCTTGTATATAATGTAGGAGTATGTTTATGTATATGTATGTATATGTTGATAAGTATATGTAGATATATGTTCGTATGTGGGCGTTTTTTTTTAATTTTCCAAAAGAAGGAACAGAGAAGGGGGTCAGGTGAGGATATTCCCTCTAAGG
>JAUTXX010004268.1:0-10124 GCA_032273605.1 Panulirus laevicauda
GTATCCTTCCCAATTTGACCATTTTTCTTAGGTGCCGTTTATTTTATACTTTGGGAAAAAGTTGAATTGACCTTTTTTGTATTCATCAAGCCTAATGAATAAAATTTTGAAATGGTTGAAAACAGCTGTACTTTTTTCTTTTGTTTGCCCCCTACATCTGAAATTTTTGTCTTTAGATTCAGGACTTATGACAGTCCTGAGATGTGCATTTTGTTGAGTCTTGTTGCATGTTGGTGATGAAACAAGAACACCAAAGATTATTCTTTGTCGAGCTTGGTCCTTTGTTAGGTCGATTGTGCGATAACTATAATAAGAGTAAGGAGGGGGGAGTGGAGCCATCTCCAGACTTTCACTAGGGGGATTTATGCCTTTATGAAACAAATGGATGGATGGTTCGTGAGTCTTGCTCACTGTTCCCAGTTTTTCCATGATGTTAGAAGAAATGATATTCTTCGTAATTCCGAAGACACGGAGCTGGAAATTATTTTTCTTTATGCAATACTGAGGACGTGATGTTGGCAGCTCATACTTGTAGATAATGGGGAATAGTTGGTTTGTATTATGTATACACAATAGTCGCAAGTCTTCTAAATTATACATGATGATTGATAGTTGTCGGTTGAATGTGATGTATAGTTGCAATTTATATTTTTTTGATGTGATGTCCTTAATAGGAAATTTTTTACATTATTAAGCAGACTACAGTAAAGAGTTGTATGATGAAATTGGTATTAATAAAATCTTAAGATTATTTTTACAGTGCCATTGAAGAGACAGAAGGATTAACTACTTGTCGTAGTAAGACAGTGTTTCTTAGTCATTTTTCCTCCCTGAATTTTTTTTTTCATTTCGGCTGAATTACACTGGTTGTAACTTGCAGGCTCTCGCTTGCGCATATCGGTTGTGTTTTAAATAATGAAAAAAAGTTGACATGTCCCAGGAGGCCTGACGAGTCATGGCAAACGTGGATTGTACATCACTGACCACAGAAAGATCACGAGGTAAAAACTAGCCGGTTAGGAGCCGGAGCTGACCGGGTGACAGGCCCGCCACAGGTAACATAAGACATGGTGGAACGCTTGTATAGAGATATTGAAAAATCAGTCATTACTAATGCATTATTATTATCTTTGTGTGTGAAAAAAAACGATTTTTTTTCTTCAGTGATCAATGAACGTTTATCATAGGACGAAAACAACAGCTTTTAAGGGTTTCATGACTTTCACCAGACTTGATTCAAGTTTCTCTCGTAGTGCTTATATGTCTGATTTTGTTATTACTCAGAATCGTATATGTTTCATCCTCTCAGGGTTGATACTCATTTCGAATGTTCCTATTTGCTATGGGTCTTAACGCTGATTTTATCAATATGTTACGCAAATTGTGCGTGCATGTATTTTTGTACGTCTGTTCTTAGTACTAATAAAAGCTTGGGCCCAGCCTGGGCTCTGGGGGTAGAAGACCCCCAAAGATCTTCTTCACCCTGCACTTCGTAGTAACGGTATTGTATCCTTGTGCTTGATGTGTCATGATAGTTGCTGAGCTTAATCGGGAAATCTTAGTTGTGCCAGATCATATATTATTTCCAAGTTGTACCCACAGTTTCTCTGTATCAGAGAAGACCTGGGGAAGGGATTTCAGAAAGGGGTGAAAAATATATATCAGAATTAAGAGATTACTCGTACAGATAAGTTATCAGGGTGACTACGGCACAGGGGGAGTTCTACGGATGGGCTTATCGGATCGTGGCGGGCAGAGTTGCTTCACATCAGTATGTACTTAGGCGACAGGTCAGGCAGAGGAAAGAGGAGGCTTCTACTAGGAAGGCCTGGCTCATCAGGCACTAAAGCTTCCATACACAGGAAGGGTATTGAGAACTGTGGTATCATCTTGATATTTGTGTCATTCTCATGACATGACAGGAACGTAGATGACCTCTGTCTATTATGTTGATGGTGGGTATGGGAGTGCACAGTGTGATGCAGCACCTGTACAGAGGCAGGTCGTACAGTGGCCCCAGATATGATCCTGTTAACGTCTACTTGTGTCTCTGTTTATTTTCCTCCATCTGTGATTCGTTACTGTTTGCTTCTGAAGTTGTGTTGAAATAAACGAAAGCGCTTAAGCAAATTTTCTTGATGTGATTTTACTTCATATTCGTCAAATATGAGGAGGGATAAGGTTATGCACCAGGTAATAATGGATGAGTGGGGCAGATTTGTGGTGTAGAACTCCTTGAAACCCTGCACAGTTTTGCTAGTGAAACGCGTCTTTAGGTCCTAAAGAGTGCACCTGTAGTTCGTGATTGTCCATGGGAGTGCCAGTACGTGTCGCTGTTACTGTATTTGTTCTAGGTTTGTCACCATGACAGGTCGAACGTATCTCTTCAGATTATCTTATTGGGGAGAGAGGGCGAGAGGGACTGCTCTTTTTCTGTTTTCTCAGTTTCCCGTTCTCTTCTTTCCTCTAGTTTTCTTCTTATTGTTCACTTGTCTCCTCCCTCAAACTGTCTTCGTCCATCCCTTCTTGTCCTCTTCATCAAGTGTCCAACCCCTACCCCAAAGAGGTAATATGTATTAGTGACGATGCAGTTGAGTCGAGTAGGGTGGCATGGCAGGGGTGGGTGCTCTATCTCTGTGCTTGTTTCTGGGGGGTGATTGTAGCACGGAATCCGCTCATTATCGCCCCATGTTTACCTCCAACCTGCCAGCACGGGGCTCTGGGGTTCTCCAAGCCCCCACCCCCTTACATGATCACTCATCTTAGGGTTAGAAAAAAATTAATTACGTAGGTTTTAAGTGTACGGCTGAGTAGTAATAGACTAAGGCGTAGTGATTATAGGTGCTTTACGTCCATTAGGTAGAGGGAGACTCCTGGAACTTGATTTTGTTGGTTGCCAATAACTTAGGAGAACTGTTTACCAAGCCTCTCTTCCCCAGTGGGAAAGCGTCCTCTCGTACGTGTTTCATGAAGTAGAGAGAGTCCATGAACTTTTCCACCCGCGGGCTTAAGAGTCGATGATAAAGTGGCACTTTATTATGTAGCGTTCAAGTGTAATTTTATGGTACATCACTTTACCTTCACTACGTTTTGCTAACTCCAAGCTTGCATTCTACTTCTCAGGTCTCATTTGTACCCAATTACAACTTACATGCTGCAATATCACTGTGTCTAGGTTTAGCCATGTGTGTACATCAACAGTGTTCAGTGGTCATGGTAGTTGATACTAATATTATCGTCTCTCATCATATTAAGTGCAGCAAGGTCTTCGAAGCATACGAATTAGTACGAACTCGCCGGCATTACTTGTCATGCTTTCTCTGAGGCCTGCATATGGCCTGTTTGCCCATCTTCAGCATGGTCTTGACGAATGATCTCATGATGAGAGAGAATCCAGAGGAACTATATGCCAAGTCCTGTACCTTGAAAGTTACTGAGAAGGCTCTAATAGTAACGTTACATAATGGCATAAGATGTTTAAGGAACGAAGGAGCTACTTTGCAATCAGGTATGATGCGGCCACGAGACGAGTTGTTAGTAAGGTCCTGTTTCGTATAGATCCCCACAAACAGGGTTCTGTTCACCCTGTTGTTGAGACGTACACTTGTTGGGCTGGATACATTCACCAGCTTAGTTATGTATGACACACACACAGCCGGACCTTCTGTTTTCATATAAGGAACCGTCAGCAAATGGTAGTTTACAAGTTGGTAGCTTGTCATATTAAACAGTCAGCGGTTGCTGAGGTAAGGCTCTACAGCTGTTGACAGCTTAACTGATGTTATTGAGACACCTGTGTATTTGGTGTGTTAACTTTAGTGGTCTTTCAGGGTTTAGCCTTATAGAGGGGACTGGTTGCAGCTATAGTTAATATCCTTGAGGTTAAAGTGTATGGGATTCAGCCATGTACAGTAATGTTTACATTTATCTTTCGTTGGGTGCCTAGCTCAGAGGGGAGAGGTAAGGGTTGTTGCCAGGTCGTGTGTAAATCGGGCTGGTCGTTTAAGGCAGTTGGTTCCCATAATAGTGGTAAGGGTCTTGAGTAGTGAGTGGGCGGTTGTCTCTCGAAGGTGATAAAGGGTGGGCGTAACGCAGAGCAGTGGGTGGATGCAGCCATGCGGCACAGTGGGCGTGGTCATGCGATACGTATGAGTGGGCGTAATGGAACCAGTGAGATGTAAGCGAGCGATGGCTAGAGTTGTGGGCACGAACATGGTCTCATGGCGAATTTCAGTGGGCGTATCAGAGTGGGGGAAAAAGGTAGGGAATTTTGGGTGGAGTTCTTGTCATGGGCGTGGTCGCCTAACTAGTGCAAGTGGGCGTTGCGTCGCTGGTGAGAGTTGTGGGTACGAACGTGGGCATGGTCATATCATCCGTGGATGTGGTAGTAACGTACAACTAAGATTTAGGTGGTTGATGGTTAGAGATCCAAGGGCGTGGCCAGTGATCACAGATGTAAGTGGATGTGCAGGAGCGGAGGAGAGGTAAAAGGGTGTTAGATGGAGTAATTATGGGTACGGGCGTGGGCGTGGTCCTTCATACTGCTGCGTCATCCCGCTGGGAAAAAAAAAAACTTGTTTGGCTTTTTGACCCGCTCTTGGAGATGGCTTGAGGTGGCTGGGGTAGAGAGAGAGCCCATGGTCGGAAATGTTGGAGGCGAGGGACGCGCCTCCAGGAAGGACATGACACTGGCTACCATAATGCTTTTGTGCGTTGTCCTTTTCGAGGCATCGTTGTTTTGTGCTTTTACTAGTGTGACGTATGATAGCTTAACAAAATAATGCTTATCTTTAAAATGATAATCGTGAAATGGAACGTGTCTATCCCGTATGGGAATACCTCATTTACGATGATTTATATATGCAGATATATATTTGATAAACAAATAAGAAATTGTTTTAATCTTCAAAGAACATAAGCAAAAATAATGACTAGTGTGGTTATCGTCGTCATTGCAACGAAACATATTGAGAGGATCACGTTGATCGTTTACAAACCATGGTATGTGAGTCAGGCCCAGGGGGATATATATAGCTAGCAGGGTTGAAGTGGGCCTCACCCATGGCATTTGTGAACGGCTTGATCACCACCGTGGGTCGCCTACCCTCCCTTACGGGGGAAAGAAAAAAGCAAAATTGACCAGGGGTAAAACCGAGGCTGGATGGCTTATCAGCTAAAGACTCTGGGAGATCAGGTGAATAATGCGAGGAGAGGAACCGTCAAAGGGGAAGATGCTTGACTTTAAGATTTGAAAGGAATGTGAAGGAGGGGCGAGAGAAGAAAAGCCTATACAGAGTGCATTAAGAGGTGTTTGTGGGGAGGGCTAAATTGGAGGGGGCGCGCTCACAAAAAGTTGGTTGTGGGGTTGGGAAGGGAACTTTTAAGGACTCTTTAAGATGAAAAGTTGTTTAGGGAGCAAGTAGTAAGGCATTAAATAGGTTTTGCTTCAGAGGCGGCGGTGTGATAAGTTACCCTTGCCTAGATGTTTCTCCATCTGATCAGGGACCAGATGTGCGACTCATGATAGGAAACATGGAAGTGGCTGGTTTACACCTGTATTTCATCAATAAACATCTGTCTCCGTAAATAGAACTTGGATCACCTGTTGCTTAATGCTCACGACCCTCACATGCAGTTTGCACTTGTTTATTACTATCGAGCACATTGTTTTTATATGTTTGGTTTTGCACCTGTACTTTGGAAGACTTTCTTGAACCCTTACGATGACGAAGAGTGAAATATATTTTTTTTTCGTATTTTAGAATATTTGGGAAATAGGTGTGGCGTGATTTCTGAGTGAGCGACTTCCATCGTTGCACTACCAGTAAATCACCTCAAGGTGGAGTCGGACGAAGGACGGCATTACAGCAGCGGTCCCTCAAGGATTTTTTTAAATATTTGCTGGGCTGTGTGTCATTTCCGGAAAGTGTCCTTCAAGTTTTGAACACTCCTAGGGTCCCTAGGCCATGTACAATGTACACTCCAAGTCTTGAAGTACAGCAGGGTCCCAGAGGGTCTTTACATCACAAGAGTCTCTCAGGATCTGTGCTTTATATGGTCCCTAAAGTTCTAGCCATCCGTCCTACCCTGATGTATTGTCCAATACAAGCATTTTATTATTCTCTCTTCTAGGGTCTTTGGGATCACTGTAACTATAGGGTTTCCAGGGTCTGTATAATACTGGTCCCTCGAGCCATGCACACCATAATTGCCTAGAGGTATATTACGTCGCAGAGAGTTCCTAGGATTTGTACACTTTAAGGTTCCCTGGCTCTCTAGAGACTACGAACCTTAGATTCTGTACATACAGGGGGTTCCTTAACTACTATATATAACAGAGATCTAAACGTTATATACGCCACAGATCTTCCTGGTTCTGTACACAGGTATGACGTGTTTATGTACGCCACTAGGGTCGTCAGTTTTTGTACAGAATGTTCTCCCCAGCTCATGTTAGGATTCCCTAGTCTTCATACAGTACAGTGTTCTCTACATTATCATTTTCATCTTCGTCTTGTAAATCGCACAGCTCCCAGGTTCTCTATGTGTATAGAGTTGAAAGGATTTGGAAGACTGCTATTGGCTTTTTAGGCGCTACGGCCTCAGATATTGTGCGCCGTCAGTATCCCCAGATTAAGTACATGACTTGGAACTCTTTGGGTTCGTACATCACCAGGATTCCCCAGGATAACCTCACCCGTCTTTCGTATGCCACAGGGGTTGCACGTCTGCCCCTTTGTACCACATACCTTCAGTTTGCTATATTCAATACACGCCTCACACCCTCCTGCATGTTTAGGCCAGGACTACTTAAGCATCTTTCACTTTATCCTTTCCTCCCTCTTCGGTCTCCCCCATATCCTTATGGTGTACCCTTGTAACCGTGAACTCTTTTAGTCTGTCTCTCTTCACTCATCCTCTCCATATTTCCAGATCATTTAAGCACATCATCTTCAGGTCTCCCATAAATACTCTTATTACCACACTTATCTCTTGGCCTGTCATCTTGTATTTAGTCGAGCCTTCTCAAGAATTTTATTTCCAACTCATCCACCCTCCGTCTATGACTTAACTCCCATGGTTCCTTCTGTTGCCATGTCCGTTCCAAGTTCTTTCCATTCAATCTCACAGTCGGACCACCCTGTTTCTCCTCTCCCCTGCTAAACCTCTCTTTAATTCACATTACCTTTTAACTTTCTCCTCTCACGCACATCTGACAGAAAATAAGTTTGTTGTCAAAGTGGGTCGCAAGTCTTTCATGTATTGGACCCTAACCTCAGAAACATTTAAAACACTTCATGTTATGCTTGGCTGAAATTTCTCCTCCCACATAACAGGCGTCAGCTGCTTACTACATGAAGGTTTTAGGGCAGAGAGACAGATCGCAAGGGAATGGTTTTACGATCGTGTTGGTAGTTTTGAACCTTTGGAGTAAGACACAACAGTGGGGAACGCTGGCTTACTTAACACACTTTGTTGAGTTAGGAGGACTGCATGGCCGCCGAGTGATGTGGTCCGGGGGTCGTAAAATGTAGCACGGAGGAAGGGGAGGTGACGTCATGGTCTTGCAGGGAGATGGTTGTAGGAGGAGGGTCGAGACGGGAGGTTCGCATGCATATGAAGGAGCAAGGAAGCCTTTACTCGATCCTAAACATTGTTAGTGGAGGAAACACGATTGTTTCATTACTCACAAACAGATACGAAACACTGTTGGTGACGGCAAGATATTTATATACTGGGAGTTAACGGTACGCATAGGTTTAACTGTTTAAGTGATGAGTAGACGCAGTTACTCAAAAATCTAATTATTTGCATGATGATAGGCATAGAAGACCGTAAAATAAAGCACATCTTAACAAACGCGAAGATGATGTGTGTGTAAGTATCCAGAATTCGAAGCTGTTAACGATCTAACTGCATATATCATATGTGATGTGGACCAGCTGTTGATGAATTGTTAAAGCTTATTTATTGAACACCAACAAGTGCACTTGCTCATCCTGACAGTGGCGAGTACGTAAACATGCTGGCCACATTCTCAAATAGCCAGACTTATTGTGGGAGCAACAGAGCAGTTTGGTCCCAGACCATGGTTTAAGGGTAAGGTTTTAAGTTGATTCAGTTTCCCTTTGTATAACCTCTTTACTGACAGCATGAGTGACGCGCATGGCATGAGCTGGGGGTAATATTGCGCCACTTATCCCCTACTCAGTGACGCAGTATTGGCGACCTTTCTAAAAGCGCGTTAAGGAGATTTAGTCGTGAGGGCTTTTCACCAAGGCTCGTACTGTGTGATTCTCTGAGCCTTTTCAGAACTTTCAGTGAACAAGACCTTTAGTCAGATTCACTTCTGGATCTCTGTTGTCTTCACTGAGAGGGATTTCAGTGCTTCCTATTCGACGAAGCTTCTCTTTGTCGCTATTTAAGTGTAGGTGTTGGCGTTGTATATGGCCAGCGACCCGGCCATCCGACTTAGGCAGGCATTATCCACCAACCTCCAGAGACAATTGCAGCGGCAACTAGTATTTTACCGTGGATGTAATGACGTTGAAACGTGGCAGTAATGCGTGCACCGACAAAGATTTCCATCCATATTTCCTGTTGTGCGTGTCCCCACCCTGTTGTTGCCACGGATAATGCATCAAGAGGGCGTTCGAGAAAGTCGGGGGAGGGTGTTCAGTAAGTTCGGCGTGACCATCTTAATCACCAACACGCTTAGTGGTTCAATCTGGTTAAAGCCAGTTTGTTGGTGTCCTCACCGACCCTACTCACCAGAGGGCCAGGGAGAACCTGCCTCATTGGATGACGGCGGGGTGGCTCATGGGGGTGGTAGGGGTCGGGTTGGGAGGTGCGGATCGGAGTTACTTAACTTGGACTTTAGGTAAGGGAGAGTACGGTGATGTAAGGGTTAGTTTGGTGGCATTGTTGGCCCGTAAGAGCATGAACGGAATTATTTGGTAGCTGGGTGATAGTGGGGAAGATGGATGGCGTGGATGGTTCTTGGAAAGTTGACAGACTTACCGTGGATTAATGTAGAGACTAGTATGTCATTTGAAGGTGTGATTTCGTAATATCTTGTACGGCTTTCCTCAGACATTTCCTGCTTGATACCGGCAGACTGTAAGGAGGCTAAATGTAAGGTAAAGAAATATGAAGGAATTCAAACAGCAATAAATCGTTGGGTCCTAACGAGGATTTTGTGATAGTGAAAAAGAAATGTATGGATTAGTGTGGAAAGAGTTGAATCACTTACAGATCAAGTCTAGACTTGAACGCGTCAATGGTCTGCTTTGAAGTATTCGCTCTTTGTATGTCATTCCATATGTTAGCAATCGTGTTGAAGGGAAAGTACCTCGCCTCATTCGAGGTTAAACATTTGCCCACGAGTTTGTATCCTTAATAGAAGTGGAATCGACGAATCTATCCTCATGAAGCTCGATAGATCGAGTTTATGGAAGTCTGATTATTCTGATGATGTGTATTTGATCACCTCGCGTCTTCCTCTCAAAGCTAAAAAATACAAGTAGTTTTGTCTTATCCCAGAGAATTTGTTTCTCAGTCCGGGAATCATCTTAATATGCTGTCTTCTGTATTCCCTTCATTGTCTGTCTTTTCTTTAAGTTGGATAACCAAAACTGAACAAAACTTTCAAAATGGTGACACACCTATGACTTGTAAAGAGTGAGGATGTTATCCCTAGACTTAGATTCGAAGCCGCCCCCTCCCCCTTTGAATTCAATCATTTCATTGGCTCGTACTGTTTCTCTGCACAGATAACTTGGCTTTAGGTCACTAGAGGTTATCATGCCCAAGTCTTACGTACCTTTTACAGTTCAGCATTGTTCATACTGTCGCCTACCTTATCGTTTTTACTAACGATGTGTAAAACTTGCAAGCAACTGATATAAAAATTAATGAACCACCCGCTTAGTTTGTATATGTCAGTTCGAAGCTGCAGACGTTTCGTATGTGTTGTAAATGTACTTCCCAACTTGATCCTAATTTCTTCTATCGTGTTGTTATTTCTTAGCGATGCGTTTGCAGTTATAGTTGGTTTCTTAGTTGTTTTCCTTGTTTCTGGAAAGTTATTTATCTTTGGTTGATTTTATTTTAACCATGTAAGA
>JAUTXX010004279.1:0-10124 GCA_032273605.1 Panulirus laevicauda
GAAAAGCACCTGACCTCGCACGGACGACACCTACGCCGAGACAAGGTTCGAACAATCTTCGTCTGTATAAGACATACAGACAGACTAACAAAATGAAGCTCCGAGATTACCATCACGGCCGGGATCTCATCTGGAGGGGGTGTTGGTGGTGGTTTTGAATGCGAGTGGACGTAATGAAGTCATCAATTAGATCGCTGTACTCATTAACTCGGCCCGGGGTATTAGGTCCCTTGTTTTTCTTTAATCACCACTGGTCTCGCGAGAGCTCGTCCCAAAGCCGGAGGCCCGCAGGTCCTCTCATTGTCTCTTATCCTGGCGGCTTAGATTATCTACCTCTTCCCAAAACACACACGAGACTGTAAGCTTCGTGGTAACTAACTTCGTGGAGGAGGAGAAGGAGAGGGAGGTGGTGGAGGCCTTCAGCCAGAACACACACTCCCGTTGGGTTCAGAGTTGGTGTTTTGATCCTTTAGCGCGACGGTACGACCCTTGAACACACAAAATTACGCCCCCCCCCATGAGCAGGACTGCACGGCCCTCGAACACGACGGGTACGACCTTAGAGCACGACGGTATGATCCTTGGGTGCGCGAGGGTACGATCCTTGAGCACGACGGTGCGACCCTTGGGTTTAATAATAGCCTGACCCTTGAAACGACCTTTGATCTGACCCTGAAGGCTTGGGCCAAAGGCCACGTCATCATACATACCCCCCCAAGTGGTCGTACCGTCGCGCTCATGAGTCGTACCGTCGCGGTTGAAGGATCGCTCCGTCTTGGCCCAAGAGGTTAGAAAAAAGAAATCTCTGTGATCATACCAGTTCTACCTCCTCCTCCCGTCATACCAAGAGGCCAAGACGGCTAAGAACCTCCTCCTCCTCCTCCATCCCTCAAGACAAAACACCAGGGAACACACCCACACACACACACACATACACACACGGGAGTTCCCTCAGATCCAAGACCTCTCTGTAACTCGATAGCTTGAGGGACCGATGATGGAGAGAATCGTAACTTACGGAATAGAATAATACCTCTCACATCAAAACAACGTAAAGATTAAACATGGGGAAAGGCAAAAAAGCGGCTGCCGGTTGGCTTATATACTCCCCCGGGTGTCTTAAATAAACAAACACATAATTTAAATGGCAATCGGGGTGGTGTGGTGTTAGGGTGGTAGTGGGTAAAGGGGGAGGGGGAGCCCCGCGCCGCTTCTTCAATATCTCAGAGGAACTAATGAGTCATTAGAATGTTAACGAAGCAATGAGATATTCAGTCATGTGAGGCACCAGTCTATTATGTACCCGTCGGTTTCCCTTCTTAAATAGCGCACGAGAACCAGTCGGCGGTGAGTCGGGCTTTGCTGGGGGAACCAAGCTGCTGCAACCAGACTGGCGGGGGCCCTCCGTGGCGTGGTGGGTAACGTGTATGTGTGTGTGTGTGTGTGTGTTGTACCATTGCCTCTGTTGGATTCACATGAGCAGTGGCGAGGCGGGGAGTAGGTAGGTTCGAATCTCCAACCATGCTCCCCATCTTCCTCCTACGCTCTCTCTCTCTCTAGATGAGGAAGAGGGAGGGAGGGAGGGATACACATCCACACACATACAGCATTTCGTCTCTGTCTGTTATAATCAATATGGAATTCACCGCAGAAGACGCGACGTGAATGCAAATTGACCTGCAAGATCCGGCGAGGGGCGTTGCCTCCCTTGCCATGAAATCTCTCTCTCTCTCTCTCTCTCTCTGAGATTTTCCACATAATGTTAACGAATGGTGTTCACCTTCGGCCACAGGGTGGCTTGATTTCTGTCAATTTCTTACCCTGTGGTGGTATACTCAATGGTATACTCAATTCTCCTTCGCAGCAAGAAGGAATACATTCTCTAAATCTGTCTAGATTACCTTTGAGATGGGTTTTAAAGAAAATGGGACAACGGCTGCTGGCAACATCGATGAGTTTTAAAGAAAATGGGACAACGTGCTGTTGGCAACATCCTATGTCGCTTAATAAACCACTTCAAGTTTCATCCTACGTTCTTATTATACCCCGGGGGTTCGCCCATCATACTCTGATATACCCTCTGTGGCTTTATATACTATCGCAAAAGGAACTATATATATCCATTAAACCTCACAGAGGTTATAATGTTAGTATAACGTGGAGTATGCTCGTAACATATGTCTTTATGTTTATTCGTAAGAGGCAGGTATATAACGTAGCATGGTGGTATAATCGTATAGCGCTCATGCTGGCAATTAGTAAATGGGGTATATTAACCCACCGCTATGACAATCTGCCATCGAGAAAAAAAAAGAGGAACATATTTATCCACCTCTCTGATAGTATGCCAGCAAAATGGAAGTATATCAATACACCATTCTAACAGTCTCCAGCCAAATGGAAGCCTGTTGGTACACCATTCTAACAGTCTGCTGGCAAAATACAAGCATGTGGTATACACGAAAACTAAACAATGAACAGTGAGTGGTGTATATATATATGTGTCCGTCATACATTTCGATCCCCCCACCCTACCTCTATCCTCTCGCTACCACACCCCCAGCGCCGTGAGAACATATCGATAGACTTAATGGTTACATCCTACGCCGTTCCTTGTAAGTAGATAAATCCATCCGACTCCCATGCGTATCTGAAGTTACATGGCCTTTACTTACCCAGCCCTCTTTAAACCCCTCTCCCTTCCTGCCTATGTGAACACAGTGGAGTCGTGGGACTTAGACTTTCCAGTTACTTCGAGCTATCGCCAACACCGTCTATGCTTGTATAGAGCGCGCGACCACCACCCCGACTCCCTTACAGTTCCTCGATGCCGGGTATATAATACGTCAGCGACAGCTGAGGTTCAGTCAGGTGCTAGGATTCACTGTGTGTGTGTGTGGGTGTATATCGTATGGGATACTATGTCAGGACTGGTGTTTGGGTGAGGATGCAGGGGGCGGGCGGGGAAAGATTTGAAGTTGAGGGATCCATCGTCTGGGAGAGGAACTAAGGGGTCACAGCTCGGGCTAGGAATTAAAACCACTATCATCAGGGCTACGAGCGGAGTGGGGCTAGGCCATATCTATCTATCCCTTGGCCTCCTTGAGATAGCTTTAAGCTGGTTTACATGTAGACTGCATCACACAGTATCTTAACACCTTGAGACGTCTCGGCTAACTGATAATATCTGGGTGTGAGGGACCATGGGTGGGGCTCTCGGTTTGTTTACGTGATGGGTAAGGGTGGGAGACTGACATGAGTAACTGGTGGATTGTGAGTAAGGATAAGACTAAGGGTGGGGGGGTTGTGAGCATCTGGTGACTTGTGAGTAAGGGCAAGGTCAGTTTGAGTAGATGTGGAAAAGGGTAAGGGTGAACTATGAGTAAGGGTGAGGTTGAAGCGAGTACCTGGTGATTTGTGAGTAAGGCTAAAGTTGTGAATAAGCTTTGGATTGCTTACCTGTGAATAATCTGGTAATATGTGATGAGTGACGAAGGTAGAAATGACGTATTTATGAGTCCACATCCTCATCAGAGTATACACAAACCTCACAGTTAAGAAGGAAATGTAAACAGACTGGAATGTCAATGAGTCTGAATAGATAACCATCCAATGGGTGATGAGAATATATAGGACTTAGGCTGACTGACCAATAGGAGGGGAAAATACAAAAGACTCAAGCTGACGAACAAATAGAAAGGAAGGATACATGAGCCTTTGGCTGACCGTCCAATAGGAGGGAAGAATACATATGAACTCAGGCTGACTGACCAATGGGAAGGAGAGAATACAAACTATACATATATCTAGTTCATCACGAATAGTACACAGGTGCCATACATTCTCAAGACTGGAGACTAGAGATACCTGCGTAATTTATTCATTATAAGTTGAATAACATGGACTCCATACACGATTGCCCTCTTTATTAGCCATTCATCATCCAAACGAAGGCAGGATGGAGATAACCAAACCAGAACTGAATTCAGATACTTACTAGATCGTGTTGACTTTGAGAATTGAAAACTCGAGACGTTTACAAAAAAAGTACAAATTGGGACTGAAAATTAAAATGAACTATCCATCACAGAAAGACGGGTTGTCTATAAAGAACAGACATAAATGATTAAAAAGCAAGATTCATCATTAATGTCCATTGAATTAAAAAAAAAGAAAGATCAAACGGCTAATTACACGAACACCCTTTCTATTTTGGTGTCCTGATTCATCAGTTCTTTTCCAACCATGGACATACAGACCCCGACAAACCGTTTTGAATAATCCCACAAACCTCTTAGATAATGGCCACAAACAGTTTTAAGTAACCGCACAAAGCTAATGACACTTCATAAACCACTAACCACTCACATCGCAAAACAACGAGACAAACCGCTGTCACTAACCACAGAAACCAAGGTGGCTAACTCCACAAAACAGTTGGACAAAACCCCCCACAAACCAGTGTAACGAATACCACAAACCACATCGTCTTCCATCCCGCAAACCACATCGTCTTCCATCCCACAAAGCATTCTGTCAAACCCCACAAAAACAGAGAGATAGATAGATGGATAGAGAGAGAGAGAGAGAGAGAGAGAGAGAGAGAGAGAGAGAGAGAGAGAGAGAGAGAGAGAGTTGGATAAAAAGAGAAATGTGAAATGTTGCATAAAAGCCGTAATGATAATGACCCTCCCTTTCATCTGCATAAATTAAATGGTAGGATTCGGTGCGGTCATCAACACTGCCCTGAGAACAACGTGATCCACGCCTATATAATTAATCAAAGCCTAAAAACTCTCTCTCTATGTGTGTGCTCATGTTGGGGAAAAAAAACAAAAAACCTTCGCAATGAAAAATTATGATACTCATGAATAACCATGAACCAACATCAACACAGTGCAGACTCGTAGTGGGTGAAGCAGAACATTGTGAAAATTTCCCTAAATATATGCAAGAAGGAAATGTAATGTCTTTTTCTCTCTCGTCTGCTAAATGCAGGTTAAATCTCAAAAAAAATTCTCGTGTGTGTGTATATATATATATAAAATATATATATATATCCTCAAACGTATGGACACAAATAATAAACAAAATATAAATTTAGTCTGATCGGCACAAGATCTTAA
Source organism: Panulirus laevicauda (assembly GCA_032273605.1). Classification (NCBI taxonomy): domain Eukaryota; kingdom Metazoa; phylum Arthropoda; class Malacostraca; order Decapoda; family Palinuridae; genus Panulirus; species Panulirus laevicauda. Next base: position 5,127 of record JAUTXX010004279.1, read on the forward strand.
AGAGACACGCCAACATTACTCCATCATCTTGGTGTTCTATTTGGCGAATGCATTTCCACCTCGAGTTTCAACCCTTGACTTCGGATCGGTGGGCGTAGATGCGTTCCAAGACGTTCGGTAAGTGGAGGGGGGAAGAGGGAGGAGGAGGTCTAAGTCTCCCGGTATGGGAACGGCCGGAACGCGGTCTGGATTCCTGGTATGACTGATGGCAGATACAAGGAACATTAGAAGGAGGGGAAGGAGGAATTTGCCCGAATACGAGACCGAGGGGGTGTGGGACAGTCGTCTTGAGATCGACTGTGATTCGACACACTGGCTCCAGCGACGTTAAGAAAAAAGAAGAGAGAGAGAGAGAGAGAGATCTCACTCACAGCGAGTTGTTGAGGCAGTACCATAGGATATCGATCCTTTTTTTGGTAAGGATTTTATATTATAAAAGTGATTCGATATATACATACATATGCACGCTGGTATCGAGAAGATTTACCTGTCACAAACACAGGGTAAATTTCACGGAATAATTGAAATAAATGGTGCGAGGCGATGTTACTCCGAGCAAAAAAGAATTGGATCGGGTGGTTCAATCTGGCAGTATATGATTCTTGATATCTTAATTCCACCAACGGGTCAACCGCGCTTTTCTACGACTGAATGTTCTACTCTGTTTATTATATTCTCTAATTATCTGTTTGCTTTCTTGTCATGCCGTTTTCTGTGTCAAGAAAAATGTGGTTTCCTTCGTCTGTCTGGAGGTGTCCAGAGTGTCTACACTAACAGTCGTGCTGGAGGCGACATGCTCAGCTTCTCTCGAACTTTCGTTATTCTCCCTCCCTTTATTCGTAACTTCCCTCTTGCTACTTGGTTATCCTCCACGTTATTTCCAGGTGAAGATAAGTGAAGAGTATGTAATAACTGAGAGCCTTTTCCAGAGTCCATGATCATGTCTACAGAACCAAAATGGGAGCCTTCTTTCTGACCCGACTTTGCCGGTACAATTCTCGAACTCACTTCGATGTCTCCAAAACACACTTGGATGTCCCAAAGTCATTCTTCGATGTCTTCAAAACACACTTAGATGTCCCAAAGTCATTCTTCGATGCCTCCCAAACACACTTCGATGTCTCAAAGTCATTCTTCGATGTCTCCAAAACACACTTTGATGTCTCGAAGTCATTCTTCGATGTCCCAAAGATACACACTAGTGTTTCCAAGACAGACACCGATGTCCCCCAAGTCACTCTTCGATGTCTTCAAGACACACTTTGATGTCTCAAGACTCAAGACAGACTTCGATGTTCCGAAGATACACTTCAATGTCTCTTAAGACAGACCTCGATATCTCCAGAACACAAATGATGCCTCCATGGCACACAACGATATCTGCAAGACATACTTCGATGTCTCTTAAGATGCACTTCGAAGTTTCCAAGGTACACTTCGATGTCTATAGATTTTACAACAAACAGACAAACATAAACCAGTCGAAACTCGTATCTAGAAGTACATACACGACCTGCACACCTACTTCGACAACATTGAGGTAAAATACAAGATGATTTTTTACTGACCTCTGCCACGACCCAGGGCGTCGACCCGGAAGTTGGTGTGACCCGTCTCGCCGTCGGTGAGCTGACCAAGGCCTCCAGAGAGCCAGCCTCCCTTACGTGACCCGTCGTAGGTCAGGTCACGGAGGTTGTAGTCTCCTCCGCGCTGGTCACCGTCAGGCATCGAATAGGATATAAGGCCGTCTGTAGGTGGAAAACAGTGAGAGACATTGCTGTTAATAATCCAATTAAACTGGGTTCTTTATTGGGTTCTTTAAGAGGTTTCAATACCACAGTCAACTATCCTAAGGGTTCTTTAAGAGGTTTCAATACCACAGTCAACTATCCTAAGGATTCTTCTGAAGGTCAGGTCACTGTTTGACCTGAGGTGAGGTCATGAGACTTGCTTTAAGGTGTATTAAAGTTAAAACTACAACATAGCCATATGTTCTATGATGATGCTTTAAGGTGTACTGAAGTTAAAACTACAACAACATAGCCATAATGTTCAATGATAGATCTCGTCGGAGCTCCTTTACGAGCTATGTTACAACATAAGGTGGCCACTGACCACCATATAACATAGTTACGCTATAAGACAAAATAACATGGCCACTGACCACCTTCCAACATAGCTAGGGTACAGGACAACATAGCAAGGGTACAGGACAACATAGCTAGGGTACAGGACAACATAGCTAGGGTACAGGACAACATAGCTAGGGTACAGGACAACATAGCGTGGCCAGTGAGTACTGACCTGTATAGCGGCAGCCGTAGAGCTCGACCCTCATGCAGACTGTCCTGGGATGGTCACTGTAGGGGACGAACCTGACCCTGGCAGCTATAACTGGTGGGCTCAACTGGGAGGTCTGGGCCAGGTACGTGTTGCTGTTGCCCTCCAGTAACTGTGGCACAGAGAGAGGGAGAGGTGAGAGTGTGGTGAGAGCGGGGGGTCTGGGCCAGCTGTTGCCCTCCAGTAACTGTGGCACAGAGAGAGAGAGAGAGGTGAGAGTGTGGTGAGAGCGGGGGTATGGGCCAGCTGTTGCCCTCCAGTAACTGAGGCACAGACAGAGAGAGAGGTGAGAGTGTGGTGAGAGCGGGAGGTCTCGACCACAGTAGCTGTGGATAAGAGGTGGTGCGAGGCCTGCCTGCCTGCCTTTTTATCTACTTACGTCCAATAATTGGTTCTCTCGTAGGGGAGTGAAGGAACGCCGACCGTACTTTTAAAATGTTAAGGACTGGAATCCTAGCAATGCTAATGGGTTATGTGTGGTAGCGTTCCAGGAAGCTTTTATGGCATAGTTCCAGTCTCTGCCTGGAGACAAGTATGGAAGTCCTGCCCCTCCTTCAGGAGATATGACGAAGGGAAGCATCCAGAGTTATTCCAGCCGCTGACATAACTCGGGTGATAATCAAACGACATGAAAACTCGAGAGCTCTGAGTGCATACCTGAGACCATCGAGGTCTATAATGGTCATTAGACGAAAAGTGTAAAGTGTAATAATCTAAATCGAATCAATATATTCTTTAAAAGGAATGAAATAGTCCAAGAAGCTCCAATAAAAAGTAATATCAAAATTATACATAACTATGTAACTAATCCACTGTAGCCACTTGAAAATGGAGGTAATTATGATGGATCGACAGATGACAGGGGAATAATTTGCAGCCAAAGAAGCTGTAGATATGCAGCTTAATCAATGTGTATTCTCGGGTATGTATAATTCTAAAGCTTTTTACCACTACGATGTATCCCTTGAGGAACGACCCATGCTTATAAAGGGTCGTAGTACCGTTGTATTCAGGGGGTCCCACCGTTGTGCTCAAGGGTCGTACCGTCGTGCTAAAGGGGGTTGAAATAGTTACACTAGATTCACTATTGGTTTGGTTAATGGTATAGGTGGCCTAGGCCATCAGTAGTCCAGAACTGGCCAATGGTAGTCTATGACTCGCCTCTTATTCCCGAGGATCACTAGGTGGCCCAGTTGGTCCACATCCAGCCACCAGTGGTCCACACCAGTGGTCCAGGCCAGACCATCAGCGTTCCTTACAGGAGTACAAATAGTTCTTCAACTAGGACCACTAGTGGTAGCACAACTCACCTCCTGTCCCCGACCGTCACTATAAGTGGCCCAGTGGTCCAGCCCGGGCCGCCAGAACTGTAGCTTGTATTTCTCCGCGAACTCTCTTCCATAACCGTTGCCAAATCTTCCCTGTACCTCGACTTTGGTGACGAGATACACGTTGCCCAGGTACACCTCCAGGTAGTCGACTCCTTCCTTGTAGATGACCTGGCGAGGACACCAAGCGCCCCCTTCAGCCTCCACTCGAGCTCTGCAAACAGAGGTTTTTCTTGTGACAAACACAGACAAACACATCATAGGTCATGGAGCGTGGTGTGTGTGTGTGTAGGGTGACCACAGGGAAATAAAGGGTAAAACTTCAGTGTCTTCAGTGAGAAATTTGCATATTGGATACTAGGAGTCTTGTGGTATACTGAAAAGGCCTTTCATATCTATGTTGGAGAGAGATGGGTACTGTCCAGAGAACGCAGGCGAGAAAGTGTAACGCGTACATGTCTGGGAATCATAGTTTCAAACAGGTTATACGTCTAGTGGTGTTTCAGGTAGCAACATTTCCAACACCACCACATAATACAACTTTTCTAATCAGTATTGCTTACTTCAAAACTACAATCTGTGTTTCAAACCCCTCAGTAAGGCTAATAGTTCTTTCAAAACAGTCTTCATTGTTTGAAATTAAGCTCAAAATTTGATATTTAATTGTACATATTTAATATACTAATATCTTTAGTACTTGAGTCATATACTACATAACCATCATGACTTGACGATATAAAGCAACGATAAAAGGGGTTAGATCCTACGATAGAACAGGATAGACTATGTACATCAACAATAAAAGGGTTTAGATCCTACGATAGAACTAGACGATATAAAGCTACAGTGAAAGGGGTTTAGATTATACGATAGAACAGGATAGACGATATAAAGGTACGAAAAAAGGGTTAGATCCTACAATAGAACAGGACTGTATTTTGAACGATATGTGCGTTACTGATGATGATTGCGTCTGCTGTATTTCTCTGTATCGTTCACCCGCCTGTTGTTACTCTTCGCTATATCATCGCTCGTATGATGTCATATCCGTTGTTGTGGAACAAGAGGCAGGAAGCGACGGTACTCGGGAAAGGTCATGGCCTTTCTAACGGATGGGTGACCGGAAGTCTACTGTTATGCCAACGGGGAACAGACGGCGAATGTAGCAGTGTTGGTTCTGTTGTGGCTTGGCGGGTTATGGCCCTACTGTAAGTGCTTTCTATTGCTTTAAACTATATATATATATATATATATATATATATATATACTTACGAGTCCATGGGGAAATAAAACAAGTTCCCAAGTGCATTTTCGTGTCAATCACATCAGG
>JAUTXX010004290.1:0-10123 GCA_032273605.1 Panulirus laevicauda
AAGTGTTTTAGATATCTGGGAGTGGACTTAGCAGCGAATGGAACCATGGAAGTGGAAGTGAGTCACAGGGTGGGGGAAGGGATGGTCTTGGGAGTGATGAAGAATGTGTGGAAAGAGAGAACATAATCTTGGAGAGCAAAAATGGATATGTTTGAAGGAATAGTGGTCCCAACAATATTATATGATTGCAAGGTATGGGCTATAGATGGGGTTGTATGGAGGAGGGTGGATGTGTTAGAAATGAAATGTTCGAGGACAGTATGTGGTGTGAGGTGGTTTGATTGAGTCAATAATGAAAAGGTAAGAGAGATGTGTGGTAATAGTGTGGTTGAGAAAGCAGAAGGTGTGTTGAAATTGGTTGGACACATCGAGAGAATGAGTGAGGAAAGGTTGACAAATAGGATATATGTGTCAGAGGTGGAGGAAACAAGGAGAAGCAGGAGAACAAATTGGTGGTGGAAGGATGAATTGAAAAAGATTTTGAGTGATCAGGGCCTCAATATACAGGAGGGTGAGAGGTGTGCAAGGAATAGAGTGAATTGGAACGATGTGGTGTACTGGGGTCGATGTATTGTCAGTGGCCTGAACCAGGGCGTATGAAACGTCTGGAGTAAACCATGGAAAGGTCTGTGGGACCTGGATGTGGAAAGGGAGCTGTGGTTTTGGTGCATTACACTTGAGAACGAATGTGGCCTTTTTTTTTTTTGTCTGTTGTCCTGGCGCTACTTCGCTGAAGCGGGGAGTAGCAATTCAGTTTCCTGTGGGGTGGGGTGTCGCCAGGAATAGATGAGGGCAAGCAAGTATGAATATGTACATGGGTATGTATGTCTGTGTATTTGTATGTATATGTATATACGTGTGTATTTGTTGATATGTAAATGTATGTATATGTACATGTACGGGTGTTTATGTATACATATGTGTATATGAGTGGATGGGCAGTTCTTTGTCAGTTTCCTGGCGCTATCTTGCTGATACGGGAAATGGTGATCAAGTCTAATAGATAAATAGAAATAGTGGTGGTGAATGAAACAGACGGATTGAAGACATGGTTAATGCAGACAGCATATGTGAACTTATTATATTGTTTGATAGTTGAGAAAAGGGATGGGACCCCTTGAATGTAAAATTCCCTCGCCATGGAATACAAATAAGTAATTTCATTTTCTATATGTCTAAGGGCTTATCTTATTTCTGGGAGATGAGCAAACCAGGGCTTTTTTTTATTTCTGGAGGATGAGTAAACACATTTTCATTGCAGGAAGATAAGCAAGCGCAACATATCAATAGTTGTCCATGATTGATTGAGTTTTACACCTGATGTTTAGGTGAAAGTTAAATGGAAGTTACACACTTTGACCTAATGAAACTAAATTTACTGGCATCATCAGAGGTAGGTGGGCCTTGAACTGTTATGTGGGTTATATGGCAAATCATGTGTTAGATGGTCAGGAGAGGAGGATTCTGGGAAGGTTAGGGCATGAGGATTATCATATGTTTCCCAGTTTAGGGTTAGATGTTACAGCTTCACTCAGTAGTCTAATTCTCTTTTATCTTGGGGGTTCTTTCCAATGATTTGTAGAGGGTGGGTTCTCTGCCATAGGTGAAGCCAGTGTGCCAGCAAATAGGCTGCATTTCAAATGAGAACTAAGGCCACCATTTTATGTCAAATTTTACTGGCTAGGGCTGTATCGTGTGGGTAGCTTCCAAAACTTGTTGGTGCCATCAGTCTGTACTTGATGCTGTGATAGAGGTGCTTCTTTTCATATCTTTTATGGTAAGGGTCATAGCATGCTTCTGCCTGTAGTGCTTCTTAGGTACTCCCTCATTTAGATAATTGCTCCAAGGTACAGCTGTAGACTGACTTCTGCAGTATAGCTTAGTTGAGTAAACACACTGTGTAAGCAGAGTCGAAATTTCCAAACAAGTGATCAGTTGTTCAAGCCTGGCTACTGTGGTTAGATAGGTGGGTGGGTGGTAAAGAGGGTATCGTGGAAGCAGCTGGTAGATCCCACTCTTGGATTGTCCCCCCCCCCCTTGTATTATTGTATAATTTCATTACTTTGCTTATATGTTATACATATTAGGGAATGTGATACTTTAGGCAGAGTTTTATAAAGTATAAAGATTGTTTAGATTTGTTATTAGTTTCACTATACTCTTAGGCAGTGGAGGTTTGTATTAGTTTCACTATACTCTTAGGCAGTGGAGGTTTGTATTAGTTTCACTGCTCCCTTAGGCAGTGGAGGTGGCTGATATCGGTGTTGCAGTTCCCACACCCCAGACTAAATACAAATGCACCCATACTGGCTTACTTTCACTGTTTTGAAAGTTTGGAAACATTTGTTATAACCTGAAATGAATTCCATAAGTCAATGTCTGTGTATGCTCAAAAGCTAAACATATATGAAACACAGGAAATAGAAGAAGTCATAAATGAAATAAGAAATAACCCAAAATACTTTTACTTGGTCCACTTCAGACAGAAGTAGTTTACTTCACAGATGACTGCCAAGAGATGAGTGAGATCTGGAAAAGGCAGTATGAATCAGCCTTCATCGAGTCAAAAACAATTAAAGTAAATGACCCAGCAGACTTCTACCTAGATAGTAATTCCCAAGTGCACACATAGTAGATATCACTTTATTGACATAAGATTTCAAGAGAGCCATTGGGAGCATGCCCATGCACTCATCCCCTGGCCCGAGCTCATGGAAATCAGTCTTCATAAAGAAATGCAAGATATCTCTAGCATTTGTACTGAGTATCCTCTGGAGAAAATCAAGATTCTTGCGTTATTCTTGAGGTCTGAAACTGACCGTAATTGCTGTAGTCCCAAAGTACTGTCGACTGATAGCATTTACAACAAAAACTTTTCCTTCTTCTTTCCTATCTTACTGATGTCTAGTCATGATCCCTGAAAGATTTTGGGGAGTCTTGTATAGTTGCCCTTGACATATCCAAAGCTTTTGACAGAGCGTGGCATTGGGGTCTCATATCTAAACTTTCCTCCCTCATATTTCTCCTTCATATCTTGCTTCCTCTCCAGCCAGTCTGTCTTTGTGGTTGTTGATGGATCAGTCTCCCCTACTTTTTCCATCAACAGTAGTGTCCCTCAAGGCCCTGTACTTTGCCCTACACCTTTTCTCCTCTTTATTAATGATTTCCTCTCCTCCACAATTACCCTAGCTTAGTCTTATGCTGATGAATCAATACTGCATTCATCCACATCTTTCATTTCTGCTCCTTTTTCTTTCACTCAAAGCTGCATCTCGTCTTGACACAACTTCCTCCATATGCTCAGACTTGGACAGGATATCTCTGGAATAGATGAAATATAGTTAAGTTCAATACCTCCAAGACCCAGTTTCTACCCATCTCCCTGTCAAAAACTACTCACAACTCTCATCTCTCCCTTAAAGGTTTTGTAATTCTACCTCTTGACTCAGTAAACATACTTGGTATTACTGTGATATATACGCTTCCTTGGAAACTCCACATTATGTAAATAGCTAATTCTGCCTCTAAGAAATTGGGATTCCTGTTTAGATGTCAATATTTCTTTACTTCCAAACAGTTACTCCATTTATACAAAGGATTGATTTGATCTTGTGTGTAGTATTGTACTGCTCTCACATCTGGGGTAGTTCTGGCTATGTATCCTTACTTGACAGGGTAGTCATAAGTGGTCTGACTTATAAACTCTCCCAGGCTAATTTCAAAAAGTTGGTTCACTTTCCTTCTTCTGTAGGTATTGCTTTGGTTTTTGGTCCCTTGTGCTGGCTGCTTGTGTTCCCTCACCTCTGGCTAGACCATGAGATGCTCAGCAAGCTGCTGCATTACATAATCACTATGTGGCCATTGGCTACTCAAGGGTGGGCTGTTTTGATAACTGTTTCTTTCTCTACTCCTTGAAGCTATGATGTTATTTCTTTCTCAATAACTATGACATGGCATATTTTGAAAGACAGGTTTTTCACTTCCTCCTGAATTCTTGAATACTTTCCCATGTCTTTTCTTTTTCCCTTTCATAAACCTTTCTATTTTTCAGTTGAGGCCTGGCCTTGATGTGGGCTGTTGTCTGTGACTGGAGCCTCCAAAGTTAAAAAAGAAAAAATCATTAAAATCCTTGAAAGAGTCCTGAGAGGCAAGCTAACTGAACTTATGGAAGTGAGCAAATTACATAACCCAGGACAATATGGTTTCATGGTTGACAGATTGTGCCTCTAACAGTTGCTTGACCATTACAACAAAATTGTTGGAGCCTTAGGAAACAAAGAGAATGCTGATGTGATTTACACATACATTGTAAAAGCATTCGACAAATGTGATCATAGTGTCATATCACAAAAATGCAAAAGATGGGAATAACTAGAAAGACTGGGAGATGCATATACAACTTTTTAACTAATAGATTACAACACTTAGTAAAACCATATCATCTTCAGTGCCTCTATTGCAAAAAAGCTCAGTTTATCGAGGAACTGTACTTGCACCCTTCCTGTTCCTCATTCTTATATCTGACATTGATGCAAACACAAGCCACAGGCTCATATCATCCTTTGCAAATGGTGCAAGATTAAGTATGAAAATCACATCAGTAGATGATGCAGATAGGCTACAAAGAGACATAGATGAAGTCTTTAACTGGGCAACTGTAAACCAAACAGCAAACACAACAAAACTTTTGCCTCATGCAGAAGGATGGCTGAGTGGATCCTGTGATCCTTCAAGATAAGGAATGAAAAACCACTATTTTTTTCCTGAATTGAATTATGTTGTGTTCTAACATCACCTTGCAAGACAGATGATACTGTAAATTTAGAAAGTGTCCAGGGATCTTTCACAGCCCAGATTAATGTGTTAAAGGAACTGAATTTCTGGGAATAACTGAAATCAATCAGGCTAATACTCCTTGGAGTGAAGACAGGAGAAGTATATGATTATCTATACCTGGAAAATCCTAAAAGGTATAGTTCCCAGCTTACATGTAGAAATGACATCCAACTGGGACAGCAGGCATGGAAGACTTTGTAAAATGCTCCCTGTGAAATCTAAAGGTGCCATATGCACAAAGAGAGAGAACACCTTAAACATCCAGGGCCTAAGACTCTTCAACGCCTTTCCATCTACCATCAGAATCAGCATAAGATATACAGAAGAGAAGTTCAAGATTGCAGTAGACAAGTACCTACAAAGTGTACCAGACCATACAGGCTGTGGAGGCTATGTGGGCCTGAGGGCTGTAACTTCCAACAATTTGGATGACTAATATCGTGGGTCCATCTTGTGCTGTCGGGGTGAAGACCCCCCCAAAGCCTGTACAAGGTATTCATGATTTTTGCCTGGCTGAACAGTAAAGACCTATAGTTAAACTCATTAATGTTGTATCTTTATTGTTTTCTTTATAAACTTTATTTTCAAATCAACTATCATTTTCCATTACATTTCTTCCTAAATGTTCATATGTAATAAAAAAACAGGATATAGAAATTCACATATGCAGTTCTACGCATTATTTGGTAACCTGTCTAGCCACATATTAGAAATGCATTAAAGTGGTACTTTATCTGCACCACTTCCCCCATCCTGTGGTCACCCCCCGACATACAGTCTAGTGGCCAGACCTTGCCTCTTCATATATGTATTTTCCTGTCAAACCTGTGTGACAAGAAAAAAATTACGTTAGTGTAAATTCATTATGTGCTAAATAGATCGATATACTGGACTCTGTTGCATAAATATATGTTTTGCCAAAGTACAAAAGACATGAAAAGGGAAAGTAACTTACTGAGTGTTGTTTCATCTCCAGCTTGTCATGAAATGTACTGTTAAGGTAACTCATGATGAAAGCTCCTCCCCTGCCTTAGTGCACTGGCATGCAAACACAAGCCTCCCTTCCTCGTGATGCTTGGTGTGAAGTTCCTTGGCTGCTGAGACTTAATGGTGCATACCTGCATTGTGGAGGCAACACTTCACTATCTGCTTGTGCACTGCCAGGTGCAGGGCATTGCGGATGGCTATAATATTTGTGAATGAATTGGCCTCTGCTGCTGTGACTGTCTCTCTGTCTGTAGCTTGCATAACTGGTGTAGTGATGTGCTGTGCAGAAGGTCTGTCAGCTTGCCAATTTCTTCCCACATGTGAAAAAATATATACACATATTAAGTTCACCACTTTCAACTATATAACTCATGGACATTACACATATGTGTTGTAAATTCAGTTATACATTTACTTATGGAGCCATTTGAAGAGCATCTACTTTGAAATGCCAAAACAAGTGGCTGTTTCCCAAATGGAAAGCACACTTTCACGCATACCAGCTATGTGACCTCATAAAGTTATCGAGATCTGTTGCTTATTCACGTTGCTTCCAGTGGTTGTAAGAAATACCTAAAGATGACAGCACCCTCAACGTCTCACTTTACAGTAAAATTTGTTAAACTTATATTTTAATTTTTGTGTTTATATTTGCTTCACTACACAATATAGAGAACATTTATTAATGCATTTTCATTTTATCTGTCATCAGTCATGACTAAAATGAATGCACACTGCCCACCAACCCTCCCACCCACCTACTTTATGTAGATGGAAAGGCAGTGCAGATAAATGGGTGCGTTTGTGTAGTAGGGGGTGGGGGAGCTGTGACACTGCTAACAGCCACTTTCATCGACCAGGGATGTGTTGAAATTTATACAAATCTAAACAATCTTTATGGATGTGCTTTGTGAAAACCTAAGATATCTGATGCCTTTATATGTATTATGCACCAGCTGGATAAGATATCTGATTCCTGTATATGTATTATGCATCAGCTGGATAAGATATCTGATTCCTGTATATGTATTATGCACCAGCTGGATAAGATATCTGATTCCCTTATATGTATTATGCACCAGCTGGATAATGAACTTATTCAATCTTGTGGGATAAACCAAGTGTGAGGACCACCAACCACCCCCACACTGCACTCCCTCCCATCCACTGAGGCACAAACAGCTAACTACTTGTTTGGAAATTTTGACTCCACTCACGGTGTGTATTTGACCAAACTGTACTATGGAACTTAGGCTGCAATTGTACATGTATTTTTTCCACTGACATATGTTATTGGATGCACAGGTCCCAGTTACACTCTGGTTTTGGTAAACTATTTTGGATGTGGCTAAGATATCCAAAGGGATATTGGTGTGCTGTGCATGATTATGTTAGCTGCTTTAGGAATTTATGGATTTTGTTTTAGATAACAACTATTACATTCATAAACCCGATGGATGCCAATTCCAGCTTTTGAATGGTGAAGGAGAGTTTACCAGTAGCTATGAGGAAATATTGCTCCTTGTGGCCTCTCCTAGATTGAGAGCTCTGGAGGATGTGGTAAGTCCTGGACAACAGCGTCTACTCTAATGCCACTTTTGATGCCAGTCTGAGAAACATGTACACTATTGAAGTATCATACCATGTAATTTGAACTATTGTAGCACATTCAGACCAGCATACAAGGAAGATTAGAAAGAATAGCAGGATAGCAAGAGTGCCTTAGGAAGTTGGGCTTCCCTCCATTTTTACTATTCTGCAGGGTTGGGACTAGAGAACTCATGTGAATAGTTTCCACAGATGTTGTATATAGCTTCACAAAGGCTGTTTTTATTTCATCCCCGCAACTGAATTAGGTATGGGGTAATGATGATTGATTATGTAGATGGGGTGAAATATGCAGTTCTGTAATATATATTTTTATATTTTATAATACTTAGTTGCGTTGGTGAGGTAGCGCAAGGAAAAATACGAAAGAATGGCCCAACCCACCCACATACCCATGTCTATACATAAACACCCACACACACACATATACATACCTATACATTTTGATGTATACATACACATACACAGACATATACATATAAACACATATACATATTCATACTTGCTATCTTCATCCATTCCCATCGTCACCCTACCACACATGAAAAACAACACCCCCCCTCCCCCACCATTCTTGCGAGGTAGCACTAGGAAAAGACAATATAGACCACATTCATTCAATCTCAGTCTCTAGATGTCATGTTTAATGCACTGAAATCACAGCTCACTTTCCACATCCATGCCCCACAAAACTTTCCATGGTTTACCAAGACACTTCACATGCCCTGGTTTAATCCATTGACAGAACGTTGACCCCGATATACCACATCCTTCCAATTTACTCTGTTCCTTGCACGCCTTTCACCCTCCTATATGTTCAGGCCTCGATCGCTCAGAATCTTTTTCACTCCATCCTTCCACCTCCAATTTGGTCTCCCACTTCTCCTTGTTACCTCCACCTCTGACACATATATCCTATTTGTCAATCTTTCCTCACTCATTCTTTCCATGTGAGCAAACCATTTCAATGCACCCTCTTCTGCTGAGCTACACACCGGTCTCCCAGACAGCAATGGGCTGGAAAACATAGAAAGAAATGGGTAGCTTCTTGCAGATGAAAAACTATTGAGTTGATAAGGAGGGGAGATCATGTGTAACGAACCACTAAAATTTATATATGACGAGTTGTGACGTATTGTTATTTTGTTTAAATAGTTATCGTTCCCTTACGAGGCACATATCCAACATCAATGAATACCTCAGGGCACAATGAAGCAAATCGGAGCACACTTCACCCCGTATTGATGGCCTGGATGCCTTTACTTTAGGCAGCATTATTGATCACCGTCAACACAGGTGTGGGTCGAAGGCGAGGCCGGTGGGAGGACGAGACCCGTCATGTTGCTAATTACATTCCTGAAGTTCATGTTAGTTACGGCCCGATATTGGTTCTCACTGCCTGCAGAGGAACTGATGGTTCAGAGTTTATAATTAGAGCAACAACATCTGAAAATTATCTTATAACTTAATGTAATACGCCACAGTTGGGCAACACTGCTAACCGAAAACTTCTTCCAAGATAAAGATTTACTTACGATAAAAAAGTTTCACTCGGGGCACAGAGTGAATCCATGAAGTATTCATACCTATCAAAGAATGTTTCTAACTCTAGCCAATCCAGGTCATGAAATACATGGAAAAGGTATGTAGAAGGAAATTGCAAAGAAGATGTCAAAGACTGATTCGAAGAAAATATACGAAAAGCAAATTAATCCATATGTAAAGATTACATATATAGATATATATTTACTCGGAGAGCAAAAATGAGTATGTTTGAAGGAATAGTGGTTCCAACAATGTTATATGGTTGTGAGGCATCGGCTATAGATAGGGTTGTGCGGAGGAGGGTGGCTGTGTTAGAAATGAGATGTTTGAGAACAATATATGGTGTGAGGTGGTTTGATCGAGTAAATAATGAAAGGGTAAGAGAGATGTATGGTAATAAAAAGAGCACTGTTGAGAGAGCAGAAGATGGTGTGTTGAAGTGGTTTGGACACATGGATAGAATGAGTGAGGAAAGATTGACAAAGATGATATATGTGTCAGAGGTGGAGGGAACAAGAAGTGGGAGACCAAGTTGGAGGTGTAACGATGGAGTGAAAAAGATTCTGAGTGATCGGGGCCTGAACTTACATTTACTCTCAGCTTTCTTCTTTCACAAACTTTACCAAACTCAGTCACCAACTTCTGCAGTTTGTCACGCAAATCAGTCACCAGCGCTGTATCATCAGCCAACAACAACTGACTCACTTTCGAAGTCCTCTCATCCACAATAGACTGCATACTTGCCCTCTTTCCAAAACTCTTGCATTCACCTCCCTAACAACCCCATCCATGAACAAATTTAACAACCATGGAGACATCATGCACCCCTGCTGCAAACCAACATTCACTAGGAACCAGTCACTTTCCTCTCTTCCTACTTGTACACATGCCTTACATCCTTGATAAAAACTTTTCACAGCTTCAATCAACTTACTTCCTACACCATGTACTTTTCAAACCATCCACAAAGCATCTTTATCAACTTTATCATATGCCTTCTCCAGATCCATGGATGCTACATACAATTCATCTGTTTTTCTAAGTATTTCTCATACATTTTTGAAAGCAATCACCTGATCCACACATCCTCTACCACTTCTGAAACCACACTGCTCTTCCCCAATCTGATGCTTTGTACATGCCTTCA
>JAUTXX010004301.1:0-10123 GCA_032273605.1 Panulirus laevicauda
TTTACTCTCAGCTTTTATATAGTTGAAATGGTTTGGACACATGGAGAGAATGAATGAGTAAAGACTGACAATAAGGACATATGTGTCAGAGGTGGAGGGAAGGAGGAGAAGCAGGAGACCAAATTATTAAAAAACCATATAAAAAAAATTACATAAAGTGATTGTATTCAAACTATCAAACCTGGAAAAATTTTTTATACAGGGTTGCCAATTTAGTCATTCTATAACTAAGTATAGCTACTTTTCATTTTCTTATATAATTTTGCATTAAGAGACATAGTATAAATTTGAGATTTCTGAATAATCTACGAGACAAATTTGGCAATTTCTGCAATTAACCAAAAATAAACAAGTAATGTGACTCATTTATGAAGAATTAATGCAAGTCTAAGAAAGAAAGTCATTCATAACATGTAACCTGCAGTTAGCATGTCTAAATAGGGAATAATAAAAGGCTTTAACAAAGGATGTATTAAACCGGATGGTGCCAACTCCTAGCCCAAAATGCTAAATGTCACAGCTGGTGTTGGTCTCAAATTGCCGTGTAACCAATAATTTTCTGCCCCTACGCAAAAATGAACAAGAAATATACCTAGCATTTTCAAGGTGAGTAGCTTGGCGATTCTAGATACGAAAACTTCCTTTTGTAAGTATTGCGAGCATTCAATGACAGCCAAACTATGTGATACAAAACACCATAACACAACCAAACATAAGAAATCAGAACCTATATTTTCTGAATTTTTTAAAGTAAATCATCATTTTTCTCAATTCATTACGGATTTCAAGGAATGTTATCAGCAAAGCAATCTCCCATTTGAAAAAAATCACTAATGCTTCAAATAAACTGAGGGACGTGTAGCATTTTTCATTGGAACACTGTGCATTAAAAGTAGATAATCTAAGAAAACTTGGCAAAGTTAGCTTCACTTTTGAGTTGTATGGACCTACAACTTTTAAGACCAAAATATTGTGCACCAGTCTGAGTTTTGCTTGCAACATTTTATTGTACTCCAAAGCTGGTATTAAAGAAAACTCATTGTCTGACTGAAGAGCATAATGACATTTGTCTCATATTTGTTGGGAACAGCCATAAGATACCATTCTGATGCTAAAATGCAAGTTGTGGTCACTTTCTTTGATATTATTGAACTTAGTGAATGCAAATGACATGCAATGTGCAATGCTTTAAAGTTCTTAAGAAATAATGGGCTACAGTTGCAGACTTATTGAAGTTGGGCCTCATACTGTATGAGTGATACTGGCATTAATAATGAAATATCTGGAAAGTAATCAGATGCATATGACATTCCCTTCAATATGCAGTGTCACATGCTTTAAATGAATGTCTGCCACACAACATGGAATTCTTAATCAAAGAAACATATAACCAATTCTTTCATCATGCTGTTCAACAAGCAAGGTGCAAGATAATTTATGCTTTAATACATGATGGAAAGCCTCCCTCGTATTGAGTGCTGTTATATCTGATAAAACAAATGTCAACTCAAGCTGCCAAAATGAGATTACAACATTGGATTGAACTCACGAGGGCATTCTGAGATACAAAAAAAAGATATGCAATCATACATCAGATATCCTATATATTCAGTGTTAAGTGAGAAGTGAAACTGTCCTTTTGTCTTGAAATATGAGAAGTGAAATTGTCCTTTTATCTTGAAATCTATCTTCCAGAAGTTTAACCTATGAATAAGAAATATGAAACAGAAGTGCATAATCCCACTAAGCTGCTGACTGAATTAGTTCAAATCACTGATTCCCTTTCTTTAAAAATCATTACTCCAGGGAGTAAAATATATGAATATGAAGAAACCAAGAATTACATGAAAGATATTGTAAATTTTCTGACTAAGTAGACATTCCCAAGAGTATATTCAGTTTCTTGTTTAACTTGTAAATGTTCTTTCCTGATCATCACGTTTTACAGACTAGGTCATCTTAGAGTGAAAAAGACTATCAGCAATTAATCACTTATCTGTTTATTATACTTAACCGCCTTCTCCCATATTAGCGAGGTAGTGCAAGGAAACAGACGAGGAATGGAGGGAAGAGAGAGAATGGGGAGATAACTGGAGGTGGAAGGATGAAGCGAAAAAGATTTCGAGCAATCGCGACCACAACATGCAGGAGGATGAAAGGAGTGCATGGGATTAAGTGAACTGGAATGAGATGGTACACAAGGGTCAATGTGCTGTTAATGAACTGAACCAGAGAATGTGAAGTGTCCTGGGTAAACCAAGGAAAGATCTGTGGGGCTTGGTTGTGGATAAGGAGCTATGGTTTTGATGCATTACACATGACAGATAGAGAGTGGATGTGAGTGAATGTGGCCTTTCTTCATCTGTTCCTGGTGCTAGCTCATGAAGGCAGGAATCAGCAATCAAGTATAAAAAAAAATTACTTATAATAATTATGACTATACATATTTTTCTTAAATTTGATCTTTTCCCGCATTAGCAAGGTAGTGCCAGGAACAGACAAAGAAATGCCACATCTACTCACATCCATTCTCTACCTGTCATGTGAAATGCACCAAAACCACAGCTCCCTATCCACAACTAGGCCTCCCAGACTATTTCATGGTTTATCCACAATGCTTCACCATTTGCAACAACTGCAGCAATTCAGCCTTTCCTTATTTCTAACCAATCTATTGCTAACTCTCCAACTGAAAGCTGCTCTTTTTGGCACCTAGTTTTACTCTAATTCAACTTTTGATGATTCAGCTTCTAATCCTCCACCTAATCTCCTCCCAAAAAACCTATGTCATTTCATAAATTCTTCACATGTAGGGTCTTCCAGGTACTATTCTAGCTCCAAATGGACAAGGTGTATGAATCAGATAGCTCATCCAGCTACTGTAAGGCAGTGGGGAGTGCCTCAAGTTAGCACCGATCCTTGCTCACTTATTTCACCTCTAAAAACCAAAGCTCTCCCTTCTGCTTGGAAGCATGCTTTGGTGCAGCCAAACCCTAAGAAAAGAGGCCACTTTATTCCCTCCAACTATTGCCCCATTGTTCTCACTTCTGCTATCTTCAGTCTTTGAAACTCTTCTGAAATTTGACTTTCTCAAAACCATCTCATTCCCTAGTCTCAGATGAACAGTATGGATTTTGTAATGCTAGATCTACTGAATTCTCCTATGTGACTTACCTCTGGTCCTCCTCTCAAGAATTTGGGTAAAAATTCTGTTACATCCCTCAATATTTCCAAAGCATATCAAAGGGTACTGCACACGTGATTGTTGTCTAAACTCCCTCCTTTGGTTTCACTGCTTCTCTGTGTTCTATAATGCAAAGTTTCCCAACTGGATGTTCCATCACAATAGTTGTCAATGAAGCTACTTCTTTTTCATATCCTATCACTAGTGGTGCTCTTCAACGTTCTGTCCTATTGCCTACTCTCCTCTCTCATAAATAATTCCTCTCCTACTTGCAAACCTGCTCACTCTTAAGCTAACAATTTCATTCAAACTCACTTTTTCTCCATTCCTGTCTTTAATACTGACTGTCTTTAACATAATGATCACATATATCCTTTCAGTACAGACATGTATGGCATTTCAGAGTGGAGAAGCAGTACTATTGTAATACTTAAAAAGCTATAATGCACTTTCTCACTGTATCTCTTTCAAAGAATCATTTGTTTCCCTCTGTTCCATTTCAAAAGACCACAGGTCACGGCTGAAATAAAATATCCTGGACATGTCAGTTTCTTCACTTGCTCTGTAGAAAAAACAATCACCATCGCAAAGTGGAGCTAAAAGCCTTCTGCCTCAACCTGACATTACCACCATTCAACGTTCCCTTTCTGCACATTGTGATGTTACTGCTCTCTCTTTTCTATACGAATTATTTTGACCACTGATCTTGTGATCGTGAGCTGTCTGCATGTGTATCTACCCTCAAACTTTGGACCCATGGCATGTACTTTGATACTGCATTCCAGTTTCAGTGTGGAGACCATCCACTTGAGGAATGGTTGTTATGATGCCCTCTTCCTCCCTCAAACAAATAAGCTGTAGAATTCTCTCCTTTTTCATGTAACCTTTCTTCCTTCTTTAGTCTTCCCCTCTTCATATAACCTTTCTTCCTTTTATGATTCAGGTCTATATCGAGAGCCCTCATCAATTTCTAGTTTTACTTTTTTCTTTTGTCTGAGATTGCCTTGATTAGGACATTTTGCCAATGCTGTTAAAAAAAATCAATATATGTATATACAAAAACCTCATCATCCACTCAATCCTGGAAACCATACATGTCAAATATCACAAAATCTGCTTCATGGAAGATGCAGGTGTTTGTTAAGTGCCAAATTAATTTTCCCAAGAGCAGCAATTTTATAGATCTACAATTTCCTTCACTCCAATAACGTGGTCATATTGACCCCAACAATGACAAAACATTCAATATTTTCATTTGGGTGCTTGCAACAGAATCACACCCTGAGACTTTTCATAATTCACCATTCTCTCTTAGTGAATGCCTTTGTAACTCTCAACAGTTTTGATCTGACCCCACATCATTTATTTGAAATATATGAGCATCATCTACTTAATATGAGCAGTACAAAATACATAATAGTTGTTATAATGCAGGACTTGAGTATTTAACTAGAAATGCTCTAATAATAAAAAGCATTTCTGTACCCAATAAATAAATGTTTCGTTCCTGAAGATTACACATTTCGAATATCCAGAACAATATGCGCATTGAACAGATTCAATAAGCAAGTGTGTAGTTCTCACTCAAAGGGTTGCGTCAGTAACACAATAACTTCAGGCAGTTTTACGTCATGTTACTGTATCTCAACGTATCACGTCACATTAGGAATTCATTAGCAACTGGCAACATAGACGAAGAACTGGATGATATAAGTTATGACAAATCTATACCTCCTCCTGGCAACCCTTCAGTTGACAAGGAAAAGAGAGACAGTATTTATGAATTTTGGAGGAAGTGAAATGCATGTCTTTTAAAATGTGCCAAATCATAGTTATTGGGAAAGCCAACATTTAACTTCAAAAGCTTAGTAATAATCTTGCCAAAGTGTCATTGAAATATTGCTTATTTGAATCACTAATGGAGAATAGTACTTGAAGAGGGTAACAGGCGCTTATTAGAGTAGGATGCAGTGTTCCTTGGTAGGAAGTGGAGATGGTGTATTTTAGCTTTAGTACAATATCTGCATTATCTATTTGATCTATCATAAGTTACACTTTGATGACATTGGCATAGTGGGACAACCAGCACAGTAACATTTTGTTTACAAGCCACACTTACCCATGCACTTGAGGAATTATGGCATTTTCACTATTTCACATGTAAGACTTAAGTCATGGTTTCATTCATATCAGTAAATCAGATGTTTATTTCATCTATAACTGCATTAGGCAGCAGGTTCACTAGAATGACACTTGCCACCCATGATAATCCTGAATATGGGGCCCATACTATACTATATATAAACGTTTAAACTAATATAATTTACTTACAACTGTAAATGGTTCATTCTTGTATCTAACATTTATCATTCTGATGAGCAAGCAACTCTCAATCCCTTCAGCATTCTTCATCTTCTCTTGATGCAGTATGAGAGAATTGGTATCATTTTGTTTTCAAACAATATGGCTCTTCACAATCTTCTCCCTTATTAGAAGAGCCAGATAGAGAAGAGGTACATGCCTAATTCTTTAGAATTTCCAACTATATCTGCTCAAGACAATGACAAGTCACTTTAAAAAAAAAATACTAGCAACTGCAAAAGGGTACTTTACTTTAATGTGTTAATCATCAAAGCAAGGCAAAGTAATACATGGTGAATATCTGTAAGTCTTTGGGGTCTTTCATCCCAACAGCCCATTCTGAACCAAGACTATTGGGTTGTCATTGGTCAACCAAGGTGTTGGGAGCCACAGCCCTATGGCCTATATAGCCTGGATGGTCTGGTGAACTTTTTAAGTACTTATCCTATACATTTTAAACTTGTCTTCTGTGCATTCCACGGTGTTTTTTATGATAGCAAGCAGTGTGTTGTAGGGTCTTGGTCCCCAGAGGTTTAAGGTGATTTCTCTTTTTGTGCAATCACAACTTTGAATTTCAAAGGAAGTATTTTAGTCTTCCATGCCTATTGTTGCCAGTAGTACATCATTTCTGAAAATAAGTTGGGAACTATACTTTCTAGGATTTTCCAGGTATAGATGATATACCTCTCCCACCAACAATCCTACACTTCAAAGAGCAAAGCCTCAGAGGTTTCAGCCAGTCCTAGCAATCTAGTTCCTTTACTACATTTATATGAGCTACAAAAGCTCCGGACACTTTCTAATTCTGCAATTCTGCTCAACTTATGGGATGATGTCAGAACACAGCAATATCCAAATCATGATAAGACTTAGCCCCTGAACAACATTAAGTGGTTTTTCTTCCCTCATCTTGAAGGTCTACAGGTTCCAGTTTGCCATCCTTGAGCAAGGTGACACAATTTTTCTGTTGTCTTTGCTGAAGGTTTCATCATAAGAAACTATTACTCCAAGGTCTTTCACATTACTCAACTGGCTTAAGATACCATCTGCGTCTGTCTGGTATTCTGTATTATTTTTGATTTCTTCATTTTCTCCAAACCAAAGGAGTTAAAAACTTATCTCCACTATAAAGTACATTATTCTTGGTTACCTTATTAAAGCCTTCATTTATACACTTTCCAACCATTTCATTCTCTTCCAAAGTTTTCTAGGTTTGGCATTAAAGCTGTTATTATTTACATAGTTTCTCCCTCTTGGCTTCCTTGAAATCTTTTTGTTTATACTCCTTTACAAATTGAATTATCAATCTTCTTTAAACAGGTCTCACATTCCTGTAATGCTATTAAAAGACTTGTTCCATCATGAGACTAATGGCTGTGGGTTTTTCTTGGGTTAACCCTTTGCTTTGTAAATAGCATTTTTATAATTGGCCATTTATTTCCCTCTACAGCATAAATTGCAAAAATGCCAAAGAAGAAAAAAATTTTACCCCTTTACTGAGTTGTACCATATCATTTAAAGTTCAATATGACTGCCAAAGAACTACAAGTGCTGCCTTAAGGGACCAAAGATGAAGCATGAATGTAAACATACTTTCAATCTGAGCATTTTGAAGATGGTTTTTAAAATCTACAAATGAATGTGTGACATCTTACAGTTTTATCTACTAATATGTGCCAGACGTTTTGCAAAATGCTTCTAAAATGCCATTTTGTGTCCGCTTAGCTACAGTTTCTGCAAACTTGTTTCTCCATGC
The DNA here is from genome assembly GCA_032273605.1 of Panulirus laevicauda. Taxonomy (NCBI): domain Eukaryota; kingdom Metazoa; phylum Arthropoda; class Malacostraca; order Decapoda; family Palinuridae; genus Panulirus; species Panulirus laevicauda. The sequence continues at coordinate 7,302 of JAUTXX010004301.1, forward strand.
AGAGTCCACATGTACAATTTTTGAGCCTGGATTTTTATTTCTAAGCAAGTTACATTATCCTATGATATTCACAAGCATGTCATATAACATCTCCCAAGCACATTTAAACAAGAAGTTTGGGAACGTGTTCTGTTTGTGAACATTTGATCAGTTGACTGATTACACAGCGAATGAGTAGCCATTTAAACCTTGTAATGTTTATTGCATGATTTGATTGCGAAATTATTTATTTACATGTCAACGATTAACTACATGTAATAATTAAGTTTCTTTTTCCCCGATATAGCCCAGAGGTTATACATTCAGTCGCAAAATCAGTGTTTTAACCCATTTAAGGCAGGCAACTGACTTATATTTTCTTCTTGTATCTCCCCTGATAATGTGATTCTTACACAAGTGCACTTGGGAACTTGTAGTGTTTCATTTCCCTGAGAACACTTGATCATACGCTCATTTGTGATCCTTCCCAGTATATGTACTAAGTTGAGCCTACTTAATCTGGCAACCTTGGGACCTCGCCAGTGCCAGAAACTGACCCTAAGGGAACCCCCTATGTAAATATATGCCCAACTCCTAGCCTTGCCAATTCATTCTACATACATATCGCTATGTTATCAAAGGTGGAACAAAGCTTAAAACCGGAAATAATACAACCATTAATGCTTCCAAACAAGGTTTTTATTTTTACATCAGATTACATCAGAAGTACCCCCAGATGGAGAAACGAAATATCTTGCAAAGGGTTTTTCGTGTCATATGACACCAATACAGGGCAGATTCGTCACATCATACAGTTGTTCTGAGGCTGTTTTCCACTGCCACTAATTATGCAAATTCATACAAAAACTTCGTCACAGCTTTGTGACAAGTAGTTAATGTAAGGAATGATCATCGGTTGGTAGTTGGCTTTGGTCAACTCGTTACTATTGTTGTTTTTATTCTTGTTGTTAAGGCAACCAGCCCGCACTGCAGTGTCAGTCCTAGACAGGCAGCCAGCTTGTAAACTCTCTCACCCAGTGCATATCATTGTTGGTTGTTTAATAGAGAACTGGAGTTTTTATCGATTCTTTTAATATGACCTTACCCTACAAGCTTCAATGTCAGCACTATGCTAATCACCGCACACACACCATGTATTGAAATCCAATTCTTCACTTAAACTTGTGTAACCATCCCTGCGAATATTAACAGTCATAGTCTAGCTTTAGTTCTCTATGATAAACTTTGGCCTGCTCGATAATCTCCCCAGAAATGCTTAAACCTTTGCTAAGTGGGAGCACATCCACTTTATAAGTGCACTATCTAATTCTGTACTCCTGGCACCTTCCAAAGTTTTCTGAAACTTTTCTGGCTTTCATTTTCAGTAAAAAAAATTTAATACAAGAAATCAACAGAACTTAATTAGCTTGGCTGTAGTGTAAACAGATTTTAGTGCCTTAGCCTTGCCCTGCTAGCAGATCCACAAACTACTGGCGGCAGATTCAAAACATGCCAGACCATGGGAGTTACCAACCAAACCACAAAGCTCCAGAATAGAAAAGGTTCAACCTTTTCATTACCACACATCTCTCTTACCCTTTCATTACTTAGTCGATCAAACCACCTCACACCACATATTGTCCTCAAACATTTCATCTCCAACACATCCACCATCCTCCGCACAACCCTATCTATAGCCCATGCCTCACAACCATACAACATTGTTGGACTAATATTCCTTCAAACATACCCATTTTTGCTCTCTGAGATAATGTTCTCTCCTTCCACACATTCTTCATTGCTCCCAGAACCTTTGCCCCCTCCCTGTGACTCACTTCTGCTTCCATGGTATCATCCACTGATAAGTCCACTCCCAGATATCTAACACACTTTACTCCCTTCAGTTTTTCTCCATTCAAACTTACATCCTAATTAACTTGTTCCTCAACCCTACTTAACCTAATAACCTTGCTCTTATTCACATTTACTGTCAACTTTCTTTTTTCACACACTTTTCCAAACTCAGTCACTAACCTCTGCAGTTTCTCACCTGAATCAGCCACTAGAGCTGTGTCATCGATGAACAACAATGGGATGGCCTTGATTAGGGCCTCAGCTGCCTGTGCCATCTCAGCTAAAGAAAAAATATATATAATGACCTTATTGACATGCTGATTGAGCAAGGTTTTTGCATAGATTCATACCTGGAGTAAAGTTTACAGGTGTGGGGGATTATTGCTTCTCAATAATTTGTTGTGACACTCACGGCATGCAATGTGTGGTGAATGTGATTTTCATGCTCAACCATGCAAGTGCAAAGTGAAGAATAAAAGTTTTCCTGTGAGCTCTTGTACAGCACTCCTTCGAAGAAATGGATAACATTTCACTTGGAAGTACGATGGCAAGTATTGTAATTTGTTTTGTTCATTGCTCTTTGTAGTCTTGAGCAACACTGCCTCTGGGATGTGTAGGGGATATTGTTTGGATCATTTTCTTTTCCTGCCTCATGATCATCTCTAGGTTTATGAAAATATAACATTCAAGCTAAGCCAGGATCTTCTCTTGTTTAATTATTTTTTTTTATTATTATACTTAGTCATTGTGTCCTGCGTTAGCAAGGTAGCGCAAGGAAACAGACAAAAGAATGGCCTAACCCACCCAAATACACATGTATGTACATAAATGCCCACACACGCACATATCCATACCTATACATTTCAATGTATACATACATATACACTTATATACACATGTGTGTGAGTTAGCGCTAGGAAAAGACAACAAAGGCCACATTCGTTCACACTCAGTCTCTAGCTGTCATGTGTAATGCACCAAAACCACAG
>JAUTXX010004334.1:0-19328 GCA_032273605.1 Panulirus laevicauda
TTGACAGGTATATCAGTAGAAGTTTACTATTGCTTTTACTGTAAGAGGGCTGCTAGATGCTTCCACAAGCAACCACAATGAGTCTCAAGTTTTTCATAAGTTTACATAAGGGGAAGAACAAAATAGAGCTGAAGGAAAAAATAAAAAATGGGAAATGACATTAATTAGAAGACAGTTTGAATTTTGAGAGCACCCTTTAGATCTAGACTTATATGTTGAAACAGTGTTTGTAGTGATGGATAGGCTCCAGAGCATAGACAGGAGAGTCTGTATGGTATTTGTGTGCATTCTGATTGGTGTATGTATGGTGGATTGGAGTTTAAAACTGATTTAAGTCTGTTGTTTAGTGCTTGTTTGTTTAGTTCAATGTGTATGTGTTTTGACGGTGGTATCATTGTTGGGAGTGGGGAATCTATGAATAGAGATTACTACAGTGTGAGGCAAGGGTAAGCTTTTCATTTTACTTTGGGGTTGATAGTTAGTTACATAGTTGTTGAGTGGTCTGGATGGGACGTTTGTTGTGGGTTTTATGTGAATGTTATAGATGCACTATTTTGTGTGGTTTGCAGCTTTATTATACTTGCTTTTGAGGGATTAGAAGACCAGGCAGGCGAAGTATAAAGTGAAGTGGATGAATTGTATTTAATAGGATGTTAGGTGATTTTTTTTTTTTCTTTTCCAAAGCTGGTGCTGTAATAATGATGTCATTGATCGCATAAAACTAAACAGCAGTTCTTGTGAATAGCATAAAACATAAATACACGTGATAGCACTTCAGGATTGTGTATTATTACTATGATTTTTTGACGGGCAAACTATAAGACGACAGTATCACACCAAAACTAAGATTTTCGGTAGAGGGTAAGCTCAGTAGATCTGAAAATTAATCTTTTTCATGTGGTTCATAACTTTGCTTCCATGTGAAATGTCTTTATGATAATGTCACTGACACTTCTATCTTGGCAAAATGATGTGTGAAATGCTAGAATAAGGCCATCAGATGAAAGGTTGAAGTTACCCGCTTTAGAAATAGACTTTTTCCCTGTAAATTTTCCTTACACTTTTGTCTGATATCCTTTGACAGTTCTCATACAATTAATGGATAATATGATATATGCCATAATTAATTTTTTAGATCTGAGATTAAGGTTACCTGTTTAAAGGTGGATTTTTCTTTTCCAGTCAGTAGCTTTGTTTCTCCACAAAACATTGTATGAAGTAAGGTCTACATTTGCCTGGTATTTTTCATTTGTGACTTGGCTCCGTAAAGTCTGGTGATGAGTTCCAATAGTCCAGCTTTGTTCGGTAAATACTTAGGCATTGTATCTAAATACAGTGGGCAGCCAAAGACTAGAGCTATTCTTGACATCCTTAACTAGGCATGTATCCAGGATTTGGTCCAGAGGGGGAAGGAACTTTTAAGGGAAGAGGGTTGAATTATGAACTTGCTAAGACAATAACAAAAAGCTTAAAACCAAAAAGCTTAAATCAAGAGTGATATTTAAGAACGCACCATATTTTAGAGAACTTAGTTCTTTGTGAGTTATTTAGATGTTAAATTCAGTTGCTAATATTGTCACATTCTCATATAATTGAATACTGCCACTGTACAGAAGTAAGTTCATATGAAATGGCTGACCAGTTTTGATTGAAAATAAATTTATGATATTTGATGACATAAAACAGCTGATAACAGTAATCAGGGAATTTAAAGGAGTGAAACAAAACTGATATGCTTTTGAAGGTAGAGAGAAGTTCATTTTATAAACTTAGGTCACTGTTTTAGGAAAGTGGTGCAACTGACAATGCTGTTTCACTAGTCACTAGTGTAAATCACCAAAACTATTAAATTTACATAGATATAAATCTATTTTACCTTTCATGGGATTAAAAGGATAAGAATGATTATAAGACTGTTAATCATCATTATAATTAAGTTTATTGTATGATGTTAAGTTCATGAGGAAGAGGGGGGGGGGTGACTGCCTGGTCTGAATTTTCTGAAACAGATGGATAATAGTACCAGTGCTAACTTGGAATATGAATGTCAGTAGAGGCATGTGCCAGTAGTGTGTACCAAGTTTTAGTGGGAAAATTCTGTAGCCTAAAAAATTGCCTAGTTTGAAATGTTGTTGACATGAATCTTGCTGGACTGTTGGAATGCTTGTATATATCAGGAGTATCATTCATTTTACCAACAAATTAACTCGCTATTGTGCCTTTTCAGGGGGAAAGAGTCTGTATGTAATAGAGCTCAGAGCTCACAAATTTTTCAATCTCTGTATAGGTATTATCTCACAGCATGTTTCTATCTGTCTTCATAAATGTGGACATTCCTTATATGTGCAGACTTCAGATTAGAAATTTGGCTAATCAGGTATTGCACATAGTTAAGGTTCCTCACTCTAGTATTTTCTGAATATCAGAATTTGATTAGACAGAAAGGTGATATCATTGCTTAAGAAATGAATTAAGCTCTTATGAGTAGTTATACATAAGAATGAAGGTGAACCTTGTGCTACTTTTTATGCTCTCATGTTATGGTAAGATTATTGTGAAAATTTTGACATTTACTTTGTAATGGATGAAAGTTGAATACAGTGTTCATGATTTTATATCATCTTTGTTTATTGGAACTAATTTTGCAGTTGCATAATATAGTTCTTTGTATGAATGGAATAAAGTGATGATAGTATTGAATTTTTAGGTTTTGTGTTATTTTTCTGCTTCACATCCTTTAAAGATGCATGACCAATTACAGTTGCCCATTTTTTCTCATGTACTGCTTCCTGTTGCTATGACTTTGCAAAGTATTACAGAAATACATGATGGAAATATTTACAAAAAGCTCTTCCTAACATCCTTCATGACAATACCCACTCAGAGTGGCATCTTCCCAGGTGAAAAAGTTTGCTTAGTAAAGGAATTTACAGAGCATGGGGCTTGGTGCAAGTCAGTAAGTAACTAGATGAAAAGACTGCTTAACCCTGAGATCAAGCCCAGATATCTTGGTTGTGAATGCTGAATATTTCCTTTGTCTCTCAATACAATGTTGATATTTATATTTACAGAATTATAGATATTGTGAAATGTTTTGGTTTTAACTGGGTGTACAAAATATTCTCGATTGATCTTTTGTGAGCTTTAATTTGATATGTTCATGATCATTAAGATATATTTGCCTTTTATTTTAGGTGATAGAAATAAAGATATGCATAAAGAAAAATCTGAATATATTCAGGTGTCTTAAAGTATTACAGTATAATAAGTTTGTTTTAGTTATTGACAATGATGATTAATTGTTCTTCTCAACTGTACGTTAAAGAATTTTGACAAATTTCATCCACCTAGAAAACCGCTTGAAGATGTTTGACAATATCATAGATATTTTCAAGGAAGAAATGTATCACCAATCTTTTTTGATTGTTTGTGCTTTAAGAGTTACACTAGTGAGTTAATATGCATGCTTTTGTTTCAGTCCTTGTCATCTACTGATGGTTTAGGTGATTCCCCTGTCAGAAGCCATGACTCACGCAGAAATTCTCAGGATGATACACGATGGCATGAATCAAGAAACTGGACTTTCATTGATTCAGAGATCTCACATCGAAAGCATCAGTATGACAATCATAGACTAAGGTAAACAGTTGAAGAAATGAATGGTTAAAGTGTGTAAAGATATTTGTATTTTTCTCATAAATTATATGCATATGTCTACATCAGTAAACACTGATGCTCTGTACAGACATACATATAATCTTGTAAAAAATGCAGCACATTAGTTATTGAAGAAGACTACTGTAGCAGAAAATATAATGTAATGGTATAATGATTGAATTAGGGGTAGGAAGATGCTGTCTTGAAATTTTATCTTAACTTTGTTTGTAGCATAATTATTTATGCTTAATACCATGTGTCAAGGAGAATTTATTCAGCAACTTTTGATGAGATTTGCACGCAAGTAATGATTCTGTGATGTAAAAAGTAGCCACCAACTTTTTAATCCCCTTTTACATCCTGGACAGAACAGTCTCCTCACAACAAACCCAGCTGTTCATCCATCCCTTGGAGCTGTTTGGTATAATGGGTACTAAGTTTTTTTTTATCTATACATTGAAGGCTCCCATCATGGAACAAGAGTCCACATCAAGGCCAGGCCTTAATTGAAATTTAGAAAGGATTATGAAAGGTAAAAAGAAGAGACAATGCAAAATGTTTACAAAGTTTTGGAGAAAGTGAAAATCCTATCTTTTAACTCACAGTTATTGAGAGAGATATGAAAGGGTAGAAGGTTCCAAAGCTCGAGGTGTAGGGAAAGAAACAGTTATCAAAATGGCCCACCCGTGAGTTGCCAGTGGCTGCACATTAATCATGTGACACAGCAGCTTGCCAAGTATTGTGTGGTCTACCTTGTGGTGGAGGCACACAAGCAGTCTGCTCTCAGAAGTGAAATCCAAAGTAATACCTGTAGAAGAGGGAAAGTAAACCAACATTGCTGTGTGGGGCAAGCAGGTCAAGTTTTGACTGGACTTTGTCAAGTAAGGATGCAGAGCTAGAACTACCCCAGATGTGAGAGCAGTACTCCATACAAGGACAAATGAATCCTTTTTTGAGCAACTGTTGAGAAGCAAAGAGATGGGTGGAAACTGGGTCTTGGAGTCATTAAGTTTAACCATATTTCATCTGACCTGCTGAGATATCCTGTTCAAGTCTGAGACAAGATGCAAATTAAGTGAAAGAAGAAGCAGAATTGAAGGATGTGGAGGAATGCAGTGAGTTGTCAGTGTAAGTGTGCGTTTGGTTATTTGTGGGAGAGGAAACATTGATAAAAAGGAGAAAAAGCACAGGGAACAGGACAGAACCTTGAAGGACTTTTATATTGATGGAGAAAGGGAGTTGGCTGATCTATCAACTACAGAGGTAGATCAGCCAGAGAGGAAGCTAGATATGAGGGAGCAAAGTGAGGCAGGGAAGCCAAAAGAAGGGTACTTAAGAGATGAGTCACCAATACCAAACCCTGTCAAAAGCTTTGGATATGTTAAGGGCAGTTACATAGGATTCCCCAAAATCTTTTATGGATGATAATCAGACATAATAAGATAAGAAAAAAATATCACCAGGAGATCTTGCTTAATAGAAGCCATACTGGTGATCAGAGAGAAGACTGTGAGATTCAAGATGTCTAAGGATTTGAGAGTTGAGGAGGGATTCAAACACTTTGGAAATGGTAGAAGTCAAAACAACATGACAATAGTTCAAGGGGTTAGAACAGTCTTCCTCCCTAGGGATGGGATGTACCATCACATGCTTCCAAGAAGAAAAGTTCTGGTTTTTAAGCAGAAATGGAACAGATGAGCAAGCACAGATACAAGTTCAGAGGCTTTGCGTGTGTTCAGAGAGAGAAGTGCTTTTTGGACACACTGAAAGGAGATCACGGGGAGGGGCATAGGATTAGTAAGAGGAGCATAAGGAGGCAAAGAAATGTTAGAGTTATCCAAGGTAGAGTTAGAGGAGAAGCAGGAACCAAAGAGAGATGCTTTGTTTATGAGAGAGATGGCTATAGTACTGTCAGAATGGAAAGGTGAAGGAAAAGTAGAGTGACAGAAGTTGTTAACAATGACCTTAGCAAAAGGCCGAAAAGCCCTTTTGGTTGATGACGCCCTTAGGTAAAAACCAGAAAGTCCTGTCAGTGGATGACAAAGAGAGGTTATCACGCTTCCTTTGAATGAAGGATTACTTTGCCTTATGTATAAGGTACTTGTAATGATTACGGGCATTGATGAATGGAAGTTGGAGGATGGAGAGTTTTCCAAGCCCAATATGCCTGATCCCTTGCTTGAATGGTCTCGTGGCTGGGATGGTTGAACTATGGGTTGGAAGAAGCGGTCATCCTGGAAAAAGAGGGGATAAATGCTTCCATTCCCGCAACAGTAACCTCTACTATGCTTCTGGTGGATACAGAAACCGCCACATAAGAGAAAGTAATTTACTCGAGGAAAGTCAGAAAAGAATATATATGTAAGTTATTCAAGTCAGCTCCGTTGAGGTGCCAATATTCATGCATAGAAGGGACTGCAGGATGGGGAGATGACGTTAGACTGGATACATGTACGAGAGTGTGATCAGATGAACCAATTAGGGCAAGATTCTATAGTTACAGTGGGATGGATTAGAGGTGAAAAACAGATTCAGAATATTAGGAAAGTGCTCACAGTGGTCAGAAATATGGGTAGGGTGGGAGATGATATACTCTGGATCATTGAGAGTGGAGAATGTTTAAGCATCAATCCCTCCACCATCTGTGTGGGAAGAATTCAATCACTCCCTTTAGTGAACCTTGAAATCCCCTAAGTATAGGATCTTGGCTTACAGGTGAGAAGATGCTCTTGTCTTATGGCAGGAGTTTAGATAGTTGAAGAAAAATATAAAATTTGTAGAATTAGGAGAGCAATTGATGAAAGAGAGGAAAAGTATGGTAGTTAGAAAACAGCCCTTAAGCCACATAACATCAAAGGTTGGGGACTTAAGGTTATCAAGGTGTTGAACAGGTGTCTTGATGTTAGAATAAGCTCAGACACCACCTTTGAACCATAATCATGAGAGATTATAGTTGGATATGAAAAGAGAGCTAATGAGAACATCATTAGAATGCTAGATCTCAGAGAGAAGTAAGATATTAGGAGAGGTACTTGATAGATGGTGTTCAACAGAAGAAAGGTTACTAGAGAGACCATAGATGTTGGTATAGTGAAGAGGAAAAGAGGAAGGTCTATCAGAGACAGAAAGCTTGTGGGAGGGGCTGGAACTCCTCCTGTCTGAGCCTTCCCTTTAATTGGCTGTAGAGTCAGATGGAAAACTGGAGATTCTTAGCACTCCATGTTGCTGGGTTTAGGGGGCCATATGATTGTGTATTATTATATAATGGATTATATTACTTTTAGAGGACTCTTGCATCCCTGAGGCAACACTGTAAACAGGAGCAGGGAAATGATGGACTCCTTTGGAGTGAGAAGCTCCTCAATGAGACTGTGCTCCTTTTCATCTATTGAGAACAGTACTATTTGGCCAAAGGGGACTTTTCACTAACAGAGTAACCACTTGTAAGCAAGTCGAGTGATACTAGTACGTGACATATTTTGGTATTTATGTCTATAAACATAATGTCAATATGTAATTACCCATATGTACTGCATGGGTAGGGGGTTTTACACTCATAGGATGCCATCTCTCCATGTTATGCTATCATAATTTTTTTCTAACTTTTGTGTGCTTTCCACATTCACCACATCCTCTCCCAGTTTAGTTCATGGTTCCAACTTTTCTTCTAGATAAGTACTTCTATACCCATTTCTTAAAGTTTATTGCTAGATTTCTTGGTATGTCCTCTGGTTGTCCTATCCCTACATCTTTCAAAGAACTGTTCACTGACTGTATCATCAGTCTAGTTTAAGAACTTGAAGGTTGTGATCAGGTCAGTCCTCACTCAAAAGTGCTATTTGCTTACATAAACAGAGAAAGAAACATATAATCAGAGATTGGACCATTCATGGATGGTGGTAGTTATGTACATGAACTCAGACGAATATGTCAAATATTAATTAGCCAATGTAAGTCAGTGTTTAGTTCAAGAGAGCATGATGAAATATTAACTATGTTGAACATGCTCCCATAGATATAAACTTAACGAAAAGAGACCCCTTTAACTATCATCCAATTGCTTTGACATCTACCATTTCCAATGTCTTTGAATCCATGCTCAACTCCCATGTCCTTAAACACCTCGAGAATCACAGTCTTCTCTCTGCTCACCAGTATGGCTTTTGTAAGCGAGATCCACTGTTGATATTCTTCTCTATCTTAGGATGTCTAGTCATCATCCCTGAAAGATTTGGGGGAATCGGAATCATATGTATGTAGTTGCCCTTGACTTATCTAAAGCTTTTGACAGGGTGTGGCATCGGGGTCTCATCTTTAAGCTCCCCGTTTTTGGCTTTCCTCTCTCACTTTGCTCCTTGATATCTAGCTTCCTTTCCAGCTGATCCATCTCTCCATCAACAGTGGTGTCCTTCAAGGTTCTGTCCTGTCCCCTACACTTTTCCTCCTTCAACGATTTCCTCTCCACAAATAATCCAATGCACTCATATGCTAACAACTGAACAGTGCATTCATTCACATCTTTCATTAATGCTCCCTCTTCTCTCACTCAATCTCCATCTTGTCTTGACATGGCTTCCTCAATAAACTCATGCTTGGACAGGATATCTCAGTGAGGTACACAAAATCTTGTTAAATTTTATGTCTCCAAGACCCAATTTCTACCCGTCTCTCTATCAAGAACTCCTCACAATTCTTGCCTCTCCTTTGACAGTTCTGTAATTTCACCTCTTGACTCAATGAACATACTTGGTATTACTGTAACATCCACTCTCTCTTGGAAACCCCACGTTACAGGAAAAGCTAAGTCTGCCTCTTAAGGAACTGGGTGTCCTGTTTAGATGTTGAAACTTCTCTTCTGAACAGTTGCTCCATTTATGCAAGGGATTGATTCATCCTTGTAAGGAGTACTGCTCTCACATTTTGGGATGGTTCTTTAACTGTATCCTTACTTGACAGAGTTGAGTCAAAAGCGGTCTGACCTATAAACTGGCCCAGGCAAACTTCCAAACTTGACCCCGTTGCCCTATGCTGCAATGTTGGTTCACTGTCCCGCTTCTATAGGTATTTCTTTGATTTTTACTCCTGAGAGCTGGCTGTTTGTGTGTTTCTACCACTAGCTAGACCATGTAATACTCATCAAGCTGCTGCATAGCATGATTATTGTGTAGCCATGAGCAACTCAAGGGTGGGCTGTTCTGACAACTGCTTCTTTCCCTACACATCAAAGCTTTGGAACTCTCAACCTTCTCATGTCTTTCTCAATAACTGTGACCTGGCACATTTCAAAAGACAGGTCTTTCACATCCTCAAAAAGTCCTAAAAACTTTATCTTGTCGTTTCTTTTTCCATATCATAATTCTCTATTTCAATTAGGGTCCAGCCTTGATGTGGACTTTTGTCCGTGATTGGAGCCTTCAGCATAAAAAAAGATATAAACTTTAAAAAAGAGACATAATTGAAGCAATTGATTAACTTTAAAGAAAATTTGACCCTACGGAAAGATGGAATTCAAGCAAGTTTTTGAAAAAAGACAAAAGAAACTATAGCCAAATCTCAAACAATATTACTTGGATAAAGCAAACATAACTAACATATACACTACACAAAATAGCATATGTCACACCAGAATACATAGGAGGATCTAAATTACTGCCAAAACAATACAGACCGGTCATTCTGACTTTGCACATAATTAAAGTATTTGAAAAAGTAACAAAAGAACACTATTGGAACATCTTATTTTAAAAGGACTCAGAGATAAAGGACAGCATGAATCTGTTCCTTGTACAATCTCTTAAACACAGTTACTAGCTCATTACAATGACCTTTGAAATATTGGTGAATGGGGAAAAAATACTCCTTCTTGATTTTGCAAAAGCATTTTAGAAAGTAAAAAATTGGAGTGGTACTAAAGAAGGTGTTAAGACATAATCTTAAAGAAAAAACGGGAAAATGGATCAAAGAATTTCAGACCAACAGATACTCTTTGTTAACTTGATCTTAGAGATAATAGAGTATAGCATTAGTGTGTGTGGAGGATCAAGAAAAATACTAGCATAACATCTACAGATGGACAAATGAGACTGGAATTTTAGTAAGAGAAATTTGAACAAATAAGTCATAGGACAGATAACATCATTTCATTACCTAGTTACAGAGGCCCTACAGGAAAATACTTAGAAAGTAAAGCAAGTGTCAAAAGCTTGGGGAATTTAAGAAATACATGTATATTGAAAAGATAGTACTATTAGGCCTAATGATAAGTGGAATGATATTGAAATCATTTGCAACAAGAAACAGGCAGTTCTTGATGAAAATGTTGAAGTATATATTTTATGTAAACTTGAATACTGCTGTTTTGTATGTTCACCAATAGAATAGATTGAGTTAAACAAGATAAGGAGTATATGAAAACATTTCATAAACTAAGATAAACAGACTGGAGCATATGAAAGACAATAAAAGATCCCGAGATCTACAGCTTTACAGTCTTGAATAGCAAAGGACGAGACACATGGTAATGTATACCTGGTAACAACTAAATGGAATAAGGAACAATGTTTTAAACCTGGTAGCAACCAGGCAAATAAGATGCTGAATCATAAAGTCAAGAGAAATTCCTGGAAAGATAACAAAAAGGTTTCAGACAATGATATAGAATTGTCCAGCAAGTAAAGATGAGTAATTATTAAGTGGGGTACCTGATGATTTAAGAAATTTACAAGGAGTGACTACAGGACTGTTCAGAAGATCATTAGACTCATGGTTAAAGACAATACTTGAACATGGAATATATAGCTACACTAGTGGAATACCTTCTAAGAAAAAATGTAGAACAAGCAAGACATAGGTAGGATAGGACAAGGAGCAACATGCAAGAGAAATGTCATACTTTAATATAGAAGTTTAGTGGTAAGTACTACATGTTAGCCCTGCTGCCATAGCAAAATCTTGTGATAGGTACTCATAGATAGGTGCAAGGTGGTGGGCAAGCTTAAGGCTTATTGAATAGCCTTGTAATTCAGCTTTCGTAATTTTGATACCATCTTTGTTATCCTTCTCTGGACCTTCTCTATTTTCTTTTTGTATTTTTAGCAGCAGTGAACAAACTTAGGAAGAATATTCTAGTTTTAGCCAGCTTACTAGATATTTCCTTATCCATGAACTGTATTAGAAAGCTTTTTCTAATATTTACCTTTAGGTATGTTGTCTTCTGTACTATTCTTCCAATGTAGGACTTGAGCAACAGGTTAAGGACAATGTCAGGTCCCAAGATCCTTTCATACACAGAGTTTTGAAGCTTATCTACCTTTCTTCTATATATGTCTGTCTATATCAGTTATGCTCATTCCCTCCAGGAATTCCCATCAAGGTGGCTGGTATGGGTAAAGAGTCTCCCCTTTTCCCTTTTCTTACATGTCTCCTTCGCATGCACCATTCCATGCATTTTTCCACCATTTCTCTCTCTCTCCAGTATTCTTCCACTCTGTATTCCTGTGCCACAGGAGGTCTTCCTCTCATGCCAACCTCTTTCCTTGTAAACTTGCTATTTTGCATTCTTTTCTCATGCCCAAACCACCTCAAAGTATTACATTTAACCCTTTCTACCCCTTCATCAATCATTCCCTGCCATATCAAATCTCTCACATAACCCCTTATTTCTTTCTTATTCCACATGCTCCTCTCATATAGCTCATTTCCACAGCCTGGATTCTTGCCCTCTGTGACTCATTTCATGTCTCTGTTTTGGCTGCATAGGTCAGGGTCAGGAAGACTATGCTGTTCTTAATCCTTTTTTCACTTCCATACTTTCACCTTCTATCTGTATATATCTCTGATGTCTGTTCCCTCCTCGAACTCCCTTGAAGGGGTGGCCACAGCAGTAAAGTCTCCATAACTAGTGAACTAGTAACTAAGTAACTAGACTTCACCAGTCACATACACCCAATGATTCTTCTACCCTAAACTGCTCTTTCCCTTATGTCTCCTTCCATATCACCAAACTTACCCAAGATAGCACCTAAATACTTGAACTCTGTCCCTTCTTTCTCTCTTTCTTCCTCCATATCTATAACAGCTTATTACACTTTCTTCTATCATTTTAAAGGGCTTTCCAAAATCTATACTTTCACTCTGTTTCCTGTCAAACAACATTACGTTATTTTTTCTCATGGTTACCTTAAATTGCCCATGTTTACATACCTAAAACACACTTACAACCTTGTGCAACCTTGTGCAACTCCTTTTCACCTTCAGCACACAAAACAGTATCATCCACCAACAGGCTTGCCACTAGTCACCGTACCTCACCACCACACTCCATCTCTGCACTTCTTTCCTCCCATTTTACTTTTATCACTATTATCACTCCATCCATGTACAGGTGCACCACCGATTTTCTGGCACTCTTGGTTCCAATGCCTTACCAGATTAACCATTTTGCTGGACCAACTGTGGTCACGTAATAATTCATCAACACACCTCTAACCCACTAGTTATACATCTCCCTTGTGTCCATAGTATACCATGGACTAATAGAAATTTAGATTAAACAAATATTAAATGTTTGAGCACCCTAAGATGGTAAGTCTGTCCTTAAATTGTTTGAATCCTGTGGGGTCTTCTTCGTCTTTTATTGTTAGTGTTTTCGTAGGTGTGCATCACCAGAATAATGCAGTTTCATCTGCATTATACACCTGCCCAGGACTGAGGTGCTCGTCAGCTACAAGTTTCGCAAATTCGTCCACATACTTGGCAGCCCCTTCGTGGTTTGCCAACTGCTTTTCTCTGCACACTTTATTCATGGAAATTCCATGACGCTTCTTGAATCTTTGAAGCCATCCTTCACTGTAGTCACGCTCATGTTATAATTTAAGTTCTTTATGGAACAACTAAGCCTGGTCCATTATCATGTTACCTAGCAAGTGGGATTGCTGTCTGTACTTAATTTCAGTATTTTCCCCCTTTGCTTATTTATATCATAAACAGTTTATGAACCAATACTGTAGATGTCACACAACTTCAAAAGCCTTCTATCACATTAATATTCCTGGCGTCACCTCTTCAACCTTCCCTTTCCATATGCCATGATGTTACTGATCTCTGTCTGTTTTATAGATATTAATTTGGTTGTTGCTCTTGTGAGTTGTCTGCATGTGTCCCCACTCCCACTCCCACTTCAGCCACTCAAGGATTATCTGTTATGACACCGCCTTCTTTCCCTGAACAGCTAAACTACGGAGTTCTTTTCTTTCTTTTGTCTTTCCCTCTTCATATAACCATTCTTTCTTTAAGAGTGAGGTCTGCAGAGAAATCATTAATTACTCTTTTCTCTCCCTTTTACTTTTTTCTTTCACCTGAAATGGTTTTGAATGGGATGTTTTGCATGTGCCATGTTGATCACTCTGAAGAAAATTACGCTAATCTATACAAGACAGTTACAAACATTCATTAGACAGGGAAAACTGTTTAACAGAGAAGAGAGTATTTTCCTTTTATGTGAAGAGAGTCTTATTCGTTCATAAGTCCTCTCTCACACATCCAACAATAAAGGAAACTACATCCCATCGCAGGTTGTTGGTGAAATTAAGAATTAGTTTAGTAAAAGGCTGGAGAGGATGGAAATTTATGTGTAGGGCTGTTCCAACCACTTACAAGGAAATGTTTAAATTAGTACTCTAAGCTTGCACTTAGGTTCGCTGCCCTTACAACACCAGTCAGTGAAAATATTTACATCTAAGTTGATAGTGGTTTAGAAGGTTATCATGTAACTTCATTTAATGTATTGAACCCATTTTTTGATATGCTGTGCCTCTAATCTAATCTTTCTTCAACAGCCTACTGAAGGTCGTGGACTGCTTGTGAAGTCAATGACACATACCTCCAAAGATCCCCTAACATGAATTATTCAGTCATAGGGGGATACAAGAATTCCTTTGTAAGATTACAGGGATAAGAAAAATTTAAATCTGTGCTGACAACCACAGGAAGATGGCCTGAAGGTTACAAATATCTTTATATGTGTTCTTATCACTTGACACCCTTTAGCCGCAGTGAATCTTAAAACTGGATTAATTTTCTGTATGACTAGATATGCATCATCTTTTAAGACTAACAACAGTCAATTTACAGTTGTTTGAGAAAATGCAAAAAATATCCTTTTTTTTCAACAATATTACTGATGAATCGGTAGTATTGATAAAACTTTGGTAAAGTGCTTTGTTACTAACTGTTTTCGTAGTTCAGAGTGATGAACTTCTTTCGTTATGTCCACTTGGAACTGGATATCCATGGTATTGTGTTTCAATAGCATATGATTTTTCTCTGATAAGCTAATTTTGTAAAGCTTTTCATATAATTGTACTGATCATTATATTGCTTATTTGTGAGTTGTTCAGAATGGACAAATGGATGAGAGAATTTATTTTCAGTTCATAATCTAGGGTGAGTGTCTAGGAATAAATTTTGATTTTAATGGAGGTCACATGGTTCATTCATATGTTGCTAGCACAAAGTCATGTACATTCCCTTTAGGTTCATGAACAGAATATTGGATGATTATCACAATTAAGTTACATTAAACAATGTGTGCTTTCAATAATTTTATAATACCTCAATAAAACGTTTATGAATTCTGTGCATAAGATCTGCAGAACAGAACAAAGGTTATTTAGGTTTCCTGTTGATCATGCCTGCTTAGGCATTCCTCATTTTCATTTTTCAGATGTGGGTAATAAAGCAGTGGTACATAAAGTGACTGCAACAGCCCTTTCAACAAAACATTCATCTTTCCATACATTAGTTTGCTATTTCCATTATTAAGTAGCAGTGGATTTATAAGGCATAAGAAAGATTTAGAATCTCTCAGTTAATTCATATAATTTATTCTTACCTAAATGCTTCCTTTTTTGCAAATAGATCCTTTCGTCACTTCTATGGAATGGCTTCCAAATACTGTCAAGTTTTAATTTTTCTACTGATTTCTTAGTGATATTTCATAACATTTAACAATAGTGAAAATTGCACTTTGTTCATTGACATGAACATGGATATCCTCTTTGCCTACTCATAGTGTTGGCCAAACAAAGGTGTTGCAGTTACTGAACTTGCTGAAGCTTTTGATGGCTTAAATCAATTTTGCAATTTCTTGCAACCTGTTGTGAAATTGTACACCAACTTATTCTCATGTAATTAACCAAAATCCATATGCTTATCTTCGTTTGTAATCCCCATGAATATGGAATAACTTAACAGAGATAATTTTTGTACTGTCTGTTTGCCTGATGGTTTAGTACCCTATTTTAGAGATCACTCTGTCGCAACTGATTGTTGTATTTTCAAGGAATGAAGTTCAGTCCCAGAGTAAGACAGGTGAGGAAGTGTGACGTTTTTTTCTTGGAACTAAAGCTAAAAGAAACACCCTCTTTAAAGCATGCCTTCTCACTCCAAGGAAACAAGGTAATTAGAAATTACACATTGTGTGCTGAAAGTTGCAAAAGATCAAATGAAATATCTTTTTCATATGCATACTGTTAATAATGGGAATTTCAGTTTACAAATATTCAGTTCATCAATACAATACTTTCTCTTTTAAAATCACATTCATCCTTCATAATTACAGGATGCTCACTCTTCCTGTGTGCAGGTTCAGTTCACTTAGATTTGACCTCTTAATAATGAAGTAAAAGACTACTTTGATTGCTTATATCAAGATATGTTATTTCAGAGAGGCCTGAAGAGTCACTTTCTGTAAAGCTTCTATAGAATAAAATTTTCAAGTAAGGCTAATGCATGAGCTTCCATGTATGCCATAGTTATAGTTTTGCCTCATCAAATGAATGAAACACAGTGTTGCTATAAATTGTATCAGTATACCTTTGGCAGTAAATAATGCATTGTAGATGTCAGTGACTGTTTAAAAGAGTTTAATATGAATCAAGAAACCATTGTCATATAAAATACACAAAATCTTGAAAATTTTTTTAAACAATAGGATGTCACTGGGTAATTTATGTATCAAGTTGTAACTGAGAAAATTTCCTTATTTTTATGATAATATAGTATTTATTATAAAATGTTGTAAATAATATAACTTGTATGTGAATTACAGAATTAATAAATGATTGTATTTTGCCCTATGTACTTTTTATTATGTGGAAGTAGGTCAAGTTTCAGTTATGTCATTTTTTGTTACCAAAATGATACTTTCATCACCAAGTAACTACTTAGTTGCCAGGTAGTATCATCAATCAACATGGAAGCAACCAGTCACCAGGTATTGTGTCAGGTACCAGGTAAGCAACCACTCACCAGGTAATCAACTAGTCACTAGATAATGTATCTGTTGCCAGATGAGTAAGTAGTCGCAGGGTAATTGTTTTTACCGGGTGATTAACAGTCAACATGTAATGTGTCTATTACTAGGTGGTCAACCAGTCACCTGGTATTATATTAGTCACCACATGGCCTCTTATTTCACTTGTAATCAATCGGTCACAAAATAACCAGTCACTCAGAAGCTAAAGCATCAGTCATTATATGTTATTCTTCAACATAATTTATCAATTATCTAGTACCAGACTGAAAGTTACGTACACAAGAAATCTGACGTCAAAGTATAGTAGTTTATTATTATACATATACTGTGTGTTTGTCATATTTTGTAATACATTAAATTCAGCTATTCTGTGATACCACTTTTGAATTAGCTCAGTACCAAACACCTCTTTAAACTAATAGGTATCTTTGCATGAAATGGTAGCACCTACCGTCATACCATGCAAGTAGCATTATGAAAAAAAGATAATTTTAAGTCAGTGAATGATCCAAGGCTAAAGATGAACATGCTGATTAATTTAGGCATAAAGAGTGTCTTTCTAACTTTGGATTCACTGGTACATAAAGGCTGTAAATGCGGAAGCTTTGTGTTATCTTCTCTAACTCCTTGAGCTTCCCTCCCTTCCAAGTTCATGATTCCTTTCTTACTCTCATTGTTTCTTTAAGGGCCTCACATGCCTCAGATGATGTAAACTTGACAACACAGTATTTTTCAGATATGTACTTGGCACATCTACTCTTTACCTGTCATATATAATGAACTGAAACCAAAGCTTACCATCTACAACCTAGTCCAACAGACTACACTACACTCTCGGAACAATTTTATTTTTTCTCTAATACATTCCAGAATAACAGGCCTAAGATACTCCACAATTTAAATACCTGAATTCAAATCTTTCCTCATTTCTTGTTAATATATGTTCCATGAATGTAGTCCCAAACTCTGGATTTTTTCTATATTTATTTTTTTATTTTTTATTAGAGACTATTGTTCCTTACACAAAGTGGCTCATGAGCTGTGGAGGTATTACTGTAGTTTGGATTAGGATGTGACATGCATATATGGGCTAATCAATAAATAAAAGAAAACATGGTCTCTGTAGAGCATCATCTTTAAGCATTGTTTTCATGAAAGTAAGTTTCTTCTCCTTTGATTAAGTGCCTAAAATGCCATTGTTTTTATTCTTTTATTTTCAGCTAAATGGGCTGGAGATGAGAACTATGTCTCTTGTAGATTAGTGATAAGTAACATGAGGTCCAAATAAATGCAAGAATTTCCATGAGGCCCTCAGCTGTTGAGGGACTTTAAACCCATTGACCATGATTCAATCTCCAAAGTTAACCAAAAGTTGATACTTATGCAGATGTTGTTTATATTATTGAAATTTTTTAAACTATGATAAAATCCCAAACCAGGTAGGTCACCTGAATGACGGTACATGAGATGATAATTGTGTTTGTCTCAAAACATTTCCAATTACATTAATTATTGGTCTCTTGTTCCATAGTCTACGACAATTGGCAGTTCATTCATGAAAATAATTTGTTTCTGGAATTAAGAAATAGTTTATAGATTCATAATATTGCTGAATGGTGTTTGTAAATTTTACAGTGCTATTCTATTCAGTCATAACCAATACTGCAAGGCTTACAGTAAATATTTAAAACAAACTGTTTTCTTAAGTAAATTTTGAAATTACTGAACTTTTCACAATACCTGCAGTTTGAGAAGCATAAGTAATTATCTTAAAAACTACTTGTATGTCATTCATGATTCTTATCAACTTCAGTATTGGTGAACAGTACTGTCATTATCAGCATAACTGTGAATCATACTGTATTCACTATTACTGGTTGCCTGTCTTTAACAGAGCATTGAGTGGGCATAAAATCTCTTTTCATAAATTCGTTTCACAGGCACAGTAGTATGTAACTTGATGTCTGGCTTTCAGATCAGATTGTTTGAAGTTGGAATTACTGTACTGTAATTATTACGGCACAGCAGCATTCTTTAGCCAATACTATATCACTTTGATACACAAGAAATTGCTACCTTACTACGCTGCATGAGCACTGTGACAGTGCTGCTTTAATTTCCACTCTTCCAGTTGCCTCTTCTGGAAATAATGCTAAAAGCTTGTGTCAGTTGCAGCTGTCAGTAATGCCTTTGAATGCATTTTCAAAATTTAGTTTTTACCTGCAGTTACTGTCAGCTGCTCACTTCACTTTACTGATGTTTAAAACTGTGTGAATGAGTATTTTCTCTGTTTGAAATAAACAGTTTATTTGGTATTCCTGATTTTGTAATTTTCCTAAAACAAGCAAATGGCTATACTTTCTCCTGCTGATTCTAACATTTAATCTATACCGGTTCAGTTCCATATCCAGATGATACTGAATTCAATACTGCCATATAGTGGAGTGAGCTTATATGCTGATGCCATAGAAATGCTGCAAAGGTGTGTGCAGTATTTTAACAAATGAAAACCTTAAATGAATATATCCTAAGACAGAATGAAAAATTAGTAAAAATTCATACACATCCTAAAATTTCAAATTGAAATAAAGTTTATGTTAGAAATGAGACCACTTAGACCAGTACCTATATAATATTATACACAATTATATGAAAATATCTATAAAGTAGAATCTTGATGAAGGGAAATTTTGATCAACAGGACAAAGGCTGAAGGAAATGTATTTTCACTAGATACAAATTCAAAAATATGAATTCTCAGTTGAAGATGCAAAAAAGGTGAACTTACATGTAAAATGAATGAAACTGATCGAGAGTGGAGGGGCCCTCAAAACAACCCAAGTATAGGGTCCCCAAAAGGATAGGGCCAGCCCTGAACTGAAATATCTTATTTTGCCAAAGGGATACTGTATTCTACCTTTCTGCCCCAAAGACCCCATCTGTGGAGCTCCTATTTGCATAGAAAACCAGTTAAATCCCCTTACCTCAGGGTAAGAAGTTTGGTGATGTGTAAATGTCTGAAAGGAACTTAGGACAATGTAGGATAAATGTGTCTTCATAATGAAATGTTATATCTTGGGCAAATATGCAGTTTGTTGGGGATGAGAGAGCCTGGAAAGTGAGTCAGTTGTACACCGATGATACAGCTTTAGTGGCTGATTTGTGTGAGAAATTGCAAAAGTTCGTGACTAAGTTTGGAAAAGTGAAAGTGTGTGAAAGGAGAAAGTGAGAGTAAATGTGAATAAGAGCAAGAGTAGGGTTGAGGGACAAATTAATTGGGATGTAAGTTTGAATGGAGAAAAATGGGAGGAAGAGGAGGGGTTTAGATATCTGGGAGTGGACTTAGCAGCTGATG
>JAUTXX010004335.1:0-10121 GCA_032273605.1 Panulirus laevicauda
TCCCCGTAAAACACAAATGGCAATCGCATAAAAGGATATGCATCGTTGAGCACACACACACCACCGCCACCACCTCCACTTGAAAGCGCGTCTCCCCACGTGCTCATGTGGTTTGTGCGAGCAGACAGGCGTCTGCACGAGAGAGCCAGCGTTGCATATCATACATATGTCGCCAGCGTGGGCCTCGTACTCTTTAAATACTCTGTACTTACGGTGATGCACGAGGTGGTGGTGGTGGTGTGTGGTCAACGATGCATGTTTTGTTATGGACAGCTAGTTGTGGGTTATAGAGAGAGAGTTTTACACTAGTGTTGCCCTGTCTTTCAACCTTGTAGAAATACTGGTGTTGCCCTGTCTCTTTCTTAACCTTGAAGAAATACAAAGTCTTAACCATATGTTTACACACAGACATACATCCAATACATCCAATCTAATGTCGGGTGCGTTTATGTCTGTTTGCGCACACGAGCTATCAAGTACACTGGCATGGAACCAGCCCTCACCATGACATTCGCAACGGACACAAACGGAAGCAAGCACATCCTACCGCTTTCACAAACCCATGCTAAAAAAAAAAGCAATTAAAATGTGTCGCTGATAAACGCCCATTTTCCAAGTACGCTGTTTTACCGCAATGAAAATTTTATTTAAAAAAAAATGTCACCGAGCCTTATGTGGTCTGCCTGCCTGTTGACTGGACGGCACTTCATCAGCTGGTAATGAGCCACTTTACTCTGCTATTCAACGTATTATTTCACCTGCCATAATTCATACAGACTTATGAAAGAACAATTCAGAGCCTGGCAGAACACGCGAGTCTGTTCCTCTGCCCCGCGCATAAACAATACCCAACGGGTTTCCCCAAAAACGAGGCGCTTCAAGTACGCGGGAGAAACAAACTTGGGCATCCACGCACCGAAATGCGATTAGCGACGAAATGTTACAGGGTCAAACATGGCGAGGGAACGGTAAACGAGAACCGCGAAAATATAGTCGTGGCAACAGGTAGTGGGAGGGAACTAATGTAACAACATTTCGCAACTTCCGGGTTGAAAGACGTATATAATGCATGTGACAAGTTCAGGAACGATAATGATGATGTGGTGGGGGAGTGATGCGAGTACGCATGTAGGAGGGAATGATGATGTGGTGGGGAAGTGATGCGAGTACGCATGTAGGAGGGAATGATGATGTGGTGGGGTGGTGGGGTGATGCCAGAACGCATGAAGGGAATGATGATGTGGTGGGGCAAGTGATGCGAGCACGCGAGAAGGGAATGACGTTGGGTATGGAGGGCGAGTGCTCATGAAGGGAATGATGTGACGAGGGGGCGGGCGGGTGATGCCAATGCCCATAAAGGGAATTATGTGACGTGGGTCGAGGGATGCGAGTATGCATAAAGGGAATGATGATGGTGTGAGGCGAGGACTGAGAGTGCGAAATAAGAGAATGATGACGATGATGAGGATATCATGACGCGATTATGAATGAAGGAAACACATTAGACAGCAACGAATGAAAAAAGTATTATCAGTGATACTATATGGAACTATTGCACTAAAAACTATAAACAAATGATAAAGACGACGAAACGAAACGGAAGAAAAGTCGATAAAAGAGAGGACTGGGGAGTCCAGTTCACGGCTGGGTGAGCATAACGCAATGTTTTGAGGACAACAACTCTGTGAAGACCAAATCCCAGACCACAAAGATCAAAATCCCGAGGTGCTGCCAGCATGAGGTGAAACATATGTGCTGGACTGTGGTATAAAACTTTGTCGATCGACTGAGCCTCTGAGGCATGACTGAAAAAAAAAAGAAACTTTGGAAGGATCTATGAAAAAGTTTCAAATCGATCAAGTTATTAAAAATAAGCAAGCGATATATTACAGGACTGAATTACAATGTTAGAGTGATGGAGATGATGGGCGATACGGTGCAAAGACGCTTGGAAGAAATATGCAAGCATAAATAAATGTCACAATAGCGAAAGGATGAAGCTTGTTAGACGTGAAGAGTACTTTGAAAGAACCAAAAACGGATGATGGTATCAACGTAACTATTGGAACTTAGGATCAACTTTTACTAGTCTAAAGTGCTCAAGGTGTGAACAATAAAGCAGATACTATCCTGCTAAGTATAGGTGTTTATGAATATTCAGTGAGGTAGCAGTGTAAAGGTACGATTGGTCACATCCGGTACAGCAAACGACCGTGGAACATTTCGTTGGAATGTGTCATGGCTTCAAGAGGAAGTGAACAGGTTCGAGCGAGGAAAACTTGCTACGAATCAATGTAATAACGTAATACATGGAAGCGAGATGTGCCAATCGCTGTACAATAGCCGTGGTGGGTGATATGGGGAGAGGATATAGTTGTCATTTACTACTGCTAACTCAGCGAGTCTTTGAAGGGAGGTTAACGTTGCGTCTATCTTGCGCCCGAGTGCTGGCCTAGTCTTCGGTAAAACTAAACAAAATATAAAGGAATCTGGATATATGATCAGTGTGCAATACAACTACACGCTCTGAGGATGTGTCGAACCACAGCGGACTTCAAAATAAGGTGATAGACTATCAGTTAATGTGATATCGCTTTTAACCTTATCTACGTTGATTATGGAGGTTCGTCAACCTCCACATCTCTGTCAAGGGCCTGCATTGTTGTCCCACTTCGAATCGGGCGGACCAGAAGCCTTGGTGCTAACAAGAAATCTGTAAGGTTCAATGTACCTACCCTTGATGGTCAGGTCGATCTGAGTTTTCTATCCCCACAGCCCGGGCTGGACCAAGGTTGCTAGGTTGGGTCGTTGGTCAGCCATGCTGTGAGAAGACAGAAGGTGAAGGACGAAGTCTCGCTGTTATCTACCATCGCTCGCACTGCACACTAGAGGCTAGCTTGAGGAGGAAGGTCATTCCAGCCTCCATAGATCACACAGCCTGACAACAGATCAATATGTCGCCCTCTGCATCAGAGGTATTCCTATACTGATACCTAGACATCAAATATCAGATCCTCGCTTGTCAGGTACACTTATTACATATCTATGTATAATAAATACCTGTTAAGCGAGCTTTTAGAAGTCTTCTAGCACATTTTGAGTAACAAATGGAAAAGACTCGACACTTAAAGCCAACATTTCTCTGTGTTTATGGCATCTTCGATTTTACCGGTAATGCTTTAAAGTCATCCATACCTGTCACGCCAACAGGAAACCCATTTTTTTTAATCGCAGACAAAATCATGCCTTCCTGGATTTTTCTTGCTTAAGTTACGACGCATCTTCCCCGTCCGTGCTCCAAATTTCGGTCGTAATTTCAGCGAGGATGGCTGAATGGAAGTTATCAGAGTTATGAGTAGCAGTAAATTTAGATTTTTTCAAAAACAAAGGAAAGGAATGTCATCCATAAGTCCGGTAGCAAAGATTGTATATCTTCCAGACAGTACATCATCGTCGCTAAAAGCCTGTGATATTCCAGTGTTGTTAAAGTTTCGCGGAACTTTATCTTGGATCTTTAACACGACGACTCCTTCGGGTGCTAAGCTGCCTCGTTGCCCTGTCCGTGTCTGGCTACTGGTGGCCCGAGCCCATTAGGCCTTGAAACAACTGCAGGCCGGCAGGTTGGGTACACTCTGCACAAAACTTTCCCCATCTCTTTTTTTTCCCCCGAAAATGTCCAAAGCACGCGACAAGCCACTGCCTCCCACAGACTGCGTGAGAGTTGGCAACTTGAGGGTTGTAGTTGCGATGTCGCAGCTTCTTTCCGCCTACAGTCTGGCTGAATTAACTTGATCAGGTTTTCTCAACTCTTCCAATCTAGTTTTTTCTTCCTTAGTAGATGGTGACAATATTTCTACTATAAGCCTAAAAAATTCTGGCCTATGAAAATTAAACACTATATCCTACATATTTTGTGGAGACGTTCTATCGATGGAATAAAGACCTATGACTCAATTCTGTAAAATGTAATAACCGGATACAGTTGAAGGAAACTAGCTTCATTTCATTTGTATTCTCAGATTCGCCAGAGCAAGTGTTCGTTGTCGACCAGAATACATGTAAAAACAAAAATTCCTTGATTTTAAAGACACAGAGCGCCGGCGGCTATGAAGACTTCTTCGCACCGGAAGACGTTTAAGAGCATCAGTAGAAAGTCGCCATTCTTAAGAAACTAACAAACTCCAGCCTTTGAAACCTTGCTTGTGGGCAGAAACAATTATGCTCAAGTATTATTTCTTTTCTGAATATATAAAAAGAAATAAGATATCTGGAATCTCTATATTTCATTCCGGACATCAAAACCCACTTCAGGAGAGTGATAATGTACCTAAAGCAAAAGAATTTAGGCAAAATATGAGGAAAGTTAAGGAACATCATGTCTGGTCAAATATGACCTCTCCTATGGACTAGGGTAAGGCGTGTACCTAAGGTAATCACCTAAGGTAATCCTCTAAGTAGTGGCCATAGTAATGGGGTCTGGATTCCACTACCTTTGACAGAGGTTGCGATCGGGGATATAATCGACTGTTCACTCGACAATTTTCTGAATATGTACCTTAGAAGTTGAAGAATGAAAGGTTAAAATTCTTCATTTACACACCAGAAAGTGCCTAATGGTGCACAACTGTTTTCCTAATCTACGTGGCAAGGCAAAATTTTCAGGTATAAGTGCCGAAGTTTCCTTCAGCATTAACTACAAAGACTATGAAATCTTGAAGTAACGATAATTCGATCACCCTATGCTTAGAATACAGAGGAATAAACCAATGATGACATTCTCCTGCACAGGTGCCTACAAAGTGTACCGGACTAGCCAGGCTGCAAAGTTTATGGTGGTTCATCAACTACCAAGAGTTTGGTCGACCCTCAACCTAACCCAGCGGCCTCGGCTATGAGGGGTAGAAGGTCCCCGAAATCTACATCAAACAAATTATTCAAAATATTTCTATACGTATGTTTTGAAGGGGGTGGGTCAAAATACTAGGATATGTACACGTTAATCACTCATCATGATAGAACGATAATCTATCTAACAAGGAGATAAAATGCAGTTATCTAACCTTCACTTATCGTTTGACCTACAACCGAATAATTAGCCTGTATCAACTATGCCCATAACGAGTAGTTACTCTATACAGCTCCCGGCAACCTGGCTTATCTAATTCCCAAAGACCGAGGGAAGCGTTCACAGGAGGGAGAGGAGCAGATGGAGCACGACATAGTCCTCCCCAGCCGCTCGTTCTCTGCCGCCAATCCATTCCTGACACACCTCCAGCCGCCCCCAGGTCAGGAGGAACCCAGACACAACCGCTGCTAACAAGAGCCAAGCCGCGTTATCACCGCCACTTAGGGATAATTAGTTCAATCGACATCTGCTCTCTGGTTACATGCACCTTTAGAACAGATGTTATCACCTAGCAATATGCGCAATGCTGTACAAGTTCACTTACTGGGAAAGAAAAAAAAAAAGTGGGAGTATTTCTAAACGAAAAATATCAATTTTCCTACTTCACAAGACGACTGTCATGATCCTAACCACTTGGCTTGGATTGTGGTAAATCAAGGGATAAAAAGGAAAAAAAAAATAGTTTTTGTCTTCTCTCTTGGCTCTGTCACCCTTATGGATGGAACTGGGAGAGCAAGCCACGCTTATAAATTTAAATGACCACATTCTGGGTGGTACTCATTACACTTATAAGTTATTCCACTGTGAACAATTCATATGTAGTACAGTGCTCTGCCAACGTTAACGCAGTAATCAAAGTTTACTCTACAGTGTGAAAATTGCCACATGAACCGGTGTAATACGCACGAAAACGCAATTCTGCCAGAATGCAGTTGCCGGCACCTTCGCAAGACACGCTATATTTATACGCACCCTTTCCCTTTACGCAGCAGCTACGGGATCGTCTCCTCTAGCTGGGATGTTACGGTAAGAGATACTTTAGTTCAGTGGCGCAGCGACTTAAACATTTGTATCGACGAGACAATATCAATAGATTCGTTTGACGCTCTCCGTGTTGATATTCCCTTCACATATACCCGCTTCACGAAAACCACTAAACCAGCCCAAAGAAATCCAAAGTACCCTAACATTCTTTAACGTGATCGCTGCAGGTGGAGTAGAGTTATGATAGCAACAAGGAATCCAGTGATAGGACTGTAATCGATACTGGTGTTTGAATCGGCCCGCGCCACTAGACTAGATACTCACACACCCATAGCTTCTCTGTCAAGGTTCGATCCTGCTGGACTCGCAGACAGTCAGTTTCCTTTATTCTTCTGTAACCCACAAAGCTGGCTGTCAGGCGTTAACATAATCATCGTAGCCTTGTTAAACCATCTGGAAAGCCACTCTATAACATATACATAAGCTGATGTTGTGGACTAAAACTAGCTAACCGAGTGTCTTAGAAATCGAAATGGGAAAGCTGGAACGAGATTTGGTGTTATTTTCTGTCAACACTGATCTCCATCGCACTACCTTCATTTATCATCTTTAGGATATTGGTCACTGGAGACCAAACTGACGGTCTTTCCCGATGAACGAAGATGACAATTGAATTCGAACAACAGACCATCGAGTCCTAACGAGGTTGTTTGTGAGAGTGGTAGAGCACAAACTCATGGATTAAAATGGTAAGCGTAGAAAGACATTTTCAAAAAGGAAAACCTGTAAACTTAATATGACCCGGTCTCCTGACCCCGCTGTTCAGTACTTGAGTGATCATCTCTCTTAACACATTCAAACCAGACTTACGGTCCCTCGTGTTTAAATCCACTTACATTAACTTGGTCCCGGTTCGTCTTTATCAAGTTCCTGAAACACATATGATCCCCAGGAGTTCCGAAATTCCAGTCTTTCTCCGATATCATAAATGTGTGTAATGAGTACAATGTTCCAACACAGGTGCAGTGCGGCGTTTGTAAATGTCTCCGAAGCCCTCCCACCCCCGCCAACCCAAATGACTGGAGGCGAACCTCACCAGCACCGCTCGTAGCACCTCTAACGGGAACGCCCCCACCCGCTACCTCACCGCTCTCTACCCCACCCACACGGTGCACCACCACCTCCCTCACTATCTTAATGAAATAAAACATTTAATCTACTATACAGACGAAGAGAAAGCCTATAAATTACGGGTCTTCATTACACGTATCAAACAATCCTTGGTTAACAATTCATTGGTGACAATTCTGGAAGGCAAAGAATAATTGCATAAATTCTGAAACATAAGTGGATAACTATCATCAATCTAAGCAGGTGTATCTAGAGCACCTGTCAGTCAGCAGGAAATACCGTCACATGGTGAGAGTGCGAGGTAAGACCCGACCCTGAACTCCCAACTCGCGGACAAGTTGAGGGTCACTTGCCTCGGGGCGCCTCAACGCACGGGCATCTTACCTTAGTTACCACGTCGAAATCATTTCGTCTGGCGATGGCATTAGCTTCCTCGTCTCCTCCTTCGATGTGAGCAGCCCATTCGTGAGTGTAATCCCCAACTTCGGCCTTCACCATCCCCGAGATCACCACTAACACCAGAACCGCGCCACACATGACATTCACCACACGCATTTCAGGACAGATCCGCTGCATTTTGGCCGGTTGTGGGAAATATGTGGGGGTAATTCGAGATAATATGACTGCAAACAATTAATATGTAGATAATTTAACTCTACATAGATCTTATCCAATCTTCTGAACAGCTTCTATCATTGTTGTAGCAACTCTGGACCGGAAGAGGCGCGCAGACCCTCACGCGACCACTGTTCAACACACACTGAGCATACTTTGCGCCACTGCCAGGAGTGCGAGCGAGCAGCCAGACACTAGTGGCCTCTGGTGGCGCGGTCGAGAACCACTTTCTTACAATGTCTGTAATTGCTCATTTAAGCTAATTCACATGGTATTTATTTATGAAAGATGCATAAGGGACTATAAGCATCAGAATGCAAGCGATGTTTAATGCATATGTCGATCGTGTAACTGTATACAGGCACAGACATCCCACCGAAATACATCTCAGGTATTTTCTTCACACAAATAACTGTGCGATCAATTGTCGGGTCTTTTCATACAACAACAGTTCGTCCTCATTTCCGAACACACAAAAGCTTAAGGAACGGGAAAAGTCACAGTACACCTTTGTCGTTTTTGCACATTTAGTACTAAGAGGTCACGAACCTAAGCCAAGAATTTAGTGGTTCATTAGGCATGATGCTCTTCACAAGCACGAGACAGTAATTATGCAATTTGCTTTCGTTTTCCGGGTAACATTACTGGCTAAATTCCTGTCGTATACTGAACAAAAAAAAAAAAATCTGATTTTAGTCATTCTGTGGTCATCGCTTCAGCCCCTGTGAGTTATACCTTTAATCAAGGAACGACCATTATTTTGCCTGACATCATTGTTTAGAGGTAAACCCCGCTTACCAAATACCGTAATAATAAACGTAGAACACGTGTAAAAGGCAAATGTTGTTAATGTAATCAATAATTAATCTAAAATGATGACATCAAATATGACGGCACGTTGACACAAGTCACCCCTGCATCGTAGAGTTGCGTCACTTATCAAAAGCGAGGCGAAGTTACCTCAGAAAGACATTAATCATCTCATTCTAACATCTGTGTAAATATCTGAGTAGTGAGGACATGTGAAGAATAGAAAAGCTAATCTATCCGCGGACATAGCCCTGCCACGATAAGCCGGAGGGAACAATATCAATATCGTCCATCGACCAATTCTTCCGTCCTGAACCTGGCCTCTGATGTATCGTCAATGATAAGGCAATCTTCAACAAGGTCTGTCAAGTTATTTCGTCTGATATTGTGCGCGGCGATAAGCCCGGTAACCAGCGCCATCTGGAGGCTGTAACTTTACCCAACAGATTTATAGTGTCATAAGGACGGCGCCGGCGACCAGCGAAATGACACACACACCCCACAGGTCCCAGGCTGGATTTTTACCACAATTTTAATTTTGTCTAGAAAATTGATATAACATATCAGAGAGAGAGAGAGAGAGAGAGAGAGAGAGAGAGAGAGAGAGAGAGAGAGAGAGAGAGAGAGAGAGAGAGAGAGACTCATCACGGCTGCCAAAGTGACGTGACGACGCGAACTAGGCACGACTTTACTGGCGCACGACCCTTTATCAGACGACCACCAACCGGTGCTCAGGTGACGCCCCTGTACGCCATTTGACACACATTATCAGGCTTATCTATCGTCAACAGCTGTTATCAATCAGCCCAGGCTGACCTTAATGGACAGGTATAACACACCTCATTAACAACGAGGGGGCCATCAATCAATCAGTACGACATCTCAGGGATTTACAGAGACATTGAAAAGGTTGCTATGTTCTGAGAGATGGGGCCAGGTATACGCAGGGTAGTGTAGGTCAGCATGTATACATTACGAGGGCATAGGTACTAGGGCACAAGCACTAGGGCACAGGTACGAGGGCACTAGCACACCGCATTATCAGCCTATTCTGGGGAACATCAAGGGGTAAATACAGGTAAGATTAGACGAGAGAATGAGGAAAGTGTTACTCCATCCGGGGAGCGCGAGACTGCTAAACACCAGGAGGAAATGGTTGACAAAGGATCGCTCAGGCAATTTATAATCGGGATAATTGTGACTGACAAAGTCTCCTTAATTGCTCTGTTGGCATGTAATCCTCGCGGGACATCCAAGAACCAGAACAAAGGCGCGTCCGGGGACAGACGAGGAAGGTCTGGGATAGACGAGGAAGGTCTGGGACAATGGAATCGAGTCTGGGACAGTAGGGAACAGCTGAGAGAAACGCCTAGTGGCATAAACTAAAACTCTGACGGTGCATTTTTTTTTTTTTTTTTACAGCTAATATACACTCCTGTTCCTCCACACACTCGCACATCACTGCAGTGGATGTCTACTTCCACTACCTCCACGTCCACTGTGCCTCCTCAGAATCAGCCTTGTCCTCACCACACCACGCCACGAGCACGACCCATGAGCCTTCCCCTGCACCATGCTAACCTAACCTGGAGAATGACGTGTTCGCTACGAGTATCCGGGATCATCGAAGAGGTCATGACCTCTGTGTGTGTGGGGGGGGGGGGGGTCACGTTTT
>JAUTXX010004357.1:0-10121 GCA_032273605.1 Panulirus laevicauda
GGACGCTTTACCTGCCCTAGTTCAGTCCATCAATAGCACGTTAATCCTAGTATAGCACATCGTTCCAATTCACTTCATCCCGTGCAGGCTTTTCAGATATACATACAAAACCAGGTGCAGTTGTAGGGAAGTGATGCTTGATGGTAATATTTCTTTAAAACATTTTTCATAAACTTTTACTGTTCGTTGAAAAATAACTCCACTGAATAATGAAAGGCATGAGTTAGGGGGAAAGGATGGTAAAGCTTTTTCTTTATTCTGACGAGTGAATACGTCCTTAAGTTTGCGCAGGCAAGCAAGCTTCTCTAGGTCCTGACATGCATGGAAAGAAAGCTGAGGGTCATCCTCCGACTCCAACGTCGTCGCATGGGTAAGCACAAAAGAGCAAAGACGAGGTACATATAACGCCAATGACGATCGCTCAGGTCCAAAGGAGTACAAAGATGGTACCAGACTTACAGTAAAAGACTTAAAAAAAAAAGTACCTTGCATAACAATTTGATTCGTGCATCCCACCCTTGATCAACATCTATCTCATACACCATCTCTACCTAACGAAGCATTTCTTCCTCAGTCGTTGACACCATCATCATTCCAACATCAAATCAAGAGATACATAAATGTACCGCAAGTCAAATGGTTTCCGAGAAGGTATTGTGTGTGACTATCATTCTACTATGACCGGATCAATTAACCTACCCATTGCTTACCCACAACCAGCAAGCAGCTGAAGTGTAGGTGCAACATCTAACGGCAAATAAAGTATATTCATTATACGTATAGATATTCGCGTATAGAATGTCATTGTTTGGATGAAATGAGACCCAGAATTTTATTCGTAAATGCAGGATTCCTTCTCGGTAAAATGAGTATAATCTGGACTCAGGTTGCGATACAACGGTACTGTAGTAAAGATGATGAAAGCGTTTTTCATATGAGAACACTGCAACTACAGTCAGTAAATGCCGCAAGGACTAGGTTCAGGTAATGAGCGTTGGTAAAACTTGACGGTTAAAGCAACACAATTACGTATGGGTATCCATGGAACTACTGACGTTGTGTTACCTCCAAGCTCTACCATCCACTTTCTCGCTCAGCAATTCTCGGTCCCACGCTCTCGACCTGTGCCAGGCGTGATGCATAAAGGAGACTGTATCAAACCAGGTTAAAGGCATGGATAGGGAATGAAGTGAACAATATAATGCCGTTAGTTTAGATTCATTCTGAAATGAGGAACAACTCTCAAGATTACTCTTCGATTCATCTGTTTTTTAATGGTAATGATTGCTACTTTTTGCCCCTCTTTCCCACGAAAGGAAGTGACTGAAGGTCACAGTCGCCTCACCCGTCGGACAATTCCCTCAGACACAAGAAAGTGTTTTTCAACGCACCATATTTCCGCATATTTTTGCGATTATTTACCATGCAGGTTAGAAATTGAGTGCGAGGTGTTGGTGACATTATTGTGAATATATGACATTACTGTATGATGCTTTGCACTTTCTTTTCATAATATACCGTGGCTTACAGATTAATGTCTAGGAAGAGTTAGGCTACATGTACGTGGCTCTTCGTATCTTTTTATTCTGAGTGTCGCGTGAGAATATGATTGTCTTTTCTACTTTAGAACTACCTAAACCGTCTTATTATGGGACAGCATATGTGCTATGAGTTAGTTTTCTGAAATTGACACATACTGACTTCCTTGGGTGACAGTGTGATACTTTAAGACAGAACTACAGGAAAGTATATAATGCCAGTTGATACGCTTAACTAATCAGTGTTTGTCTATAAATTACGTAACTTCGATATCGAGGTAGTTGTCCTTATAAGAAGTACAGCAGCGAGGGGCTGGTGTACGCGACGACCAGGATGTGGGCAATGGGTGACTCCTAACTCGGGTTATGTAATACAGCACTTAATATAATGCATGAATTTATGTCTTGGCAGTTACTCTAGTCGCTACACCTAAACTTAACAAATGTTTCGGCAAAATGAAATTCTTACGAATGCTAAAGACATATAAGTTTAATAAATAGGAATTTGTCTTTTACGATATTGCTTTTTTTCCCCAAAGTACTGAAATTCGAACGTAAACATTTGCAATAAACGTACTCTGATCCTGCAGTGGTTACATTCGAGGTCAATGCTACGTCAAACTAGGTTAAGATATATTATCCACTCACCATCATCCGCATTGGTCCCATTATACCATCAGAAAATGTTGCAGGCAACTTGCCGCTGCTTCATACTCCCGATAAGAACGTGTTACTTCTGATGTAAAATACACAATAACAATTATTCAATAAACATATATTTTATCTAAAGTCATACGACTGCTTTGAATCCCCAAGTTCCTGTGTTCAGTGATTGTAAGACCATAAATGATTTTTCCCCAGTATAATTCGCTTGATTTGTGTGTTAACGTTCAATGAGTTATCATTGGATTAAAGGGACGTTCAGTAATCATACTAATATCTTAACCTCAACTGAACCTTCAGTATTGATACCATTACAATAGCTCCACCACATTTCTAATTCATCATCTCAGCCACACCAGCTCCAGACAGTGACCCGTTCCATCTACTTAAACTTCACTAATACTGTCATATCCACCATCTAATCATTAGTTATCTTCATCTCCGTTGCATGAGCATATATACAGTTGAATCAGGTGTACATATACAAACTCTCCATGAAGACAACAGTTTTCAGTGCTAGGGCCCACCACACAGACTGCCAAAAGGACAGGGGTTCTTTGGCAAGACTTTATTCCATGCTACTCATCACCACTATAACTACTACTACTACTTTCTCATCTTCACTAAATTCTACCCGTCCCCTTTCCATCTCCACCAGTTAACATCTGCTGCCATTACCAAGAACTTATCCATCGATACAACAGCCAACTAAAATCATCGTTACCATCACCACAGCAGCAGCACTTGTAGGCCAAGATGGTTGCAAACCGTCATTGTCAACCAGATTTCCTATAGTGACCTTTGCTCTCGTTCTTGATCTAGTGTACTCGTTGTATTATATATCACCCTCCTTAAGACTGAGATGCACGGCTAGGATTGGCTAGTCATGGCTGGAGAAATGTAACTGCAAACTACACAAACCAACTTAATATAACCAAACGAATACTGTCTCAAAAATAAAGTCAGCCACACTAACACATCGAAAAATCAATGATCATGATCTATTTTCAGAAAACAATAACTTGACATTTAGTAAAGTATTTTAATGTTATCAAGTAACATACGTTGATGAGAAGAGTATCCAACACTTCTAGACAAGCTGAATTCCCCAACTTTACATTAAGGTCCCGTACAGTGGGGATGGTGTTGAAACAGAAAATATTGGGTAAAGAAAAAATTACAGAAATTTGCCTAACATAACCTGTCCACATCTGCAGAACCTTCACCATAATAACCCTGTCCACACACAATGTAAGGAGAGGTCAGGTGTCAGGTCACATAATTAGTGCCCACTGCACTCCATGGGGATTATGAAGCCCTGCCTCACTGCCACCTCTGTGCTTTTAAGGACCTCAATACCTGTATTACCCCTCACTCTTTCCAGTAGTGATTGTTGCATGCTAACCTATCCAGTAATGCATTAAAAACATTTTCTTTCGTTATCAATGAAATTACAGCTGGGTAAGTAACTGCTCAACTTTCTTTATCAAATTAAAGATAAAGGCATCATATACTTATGTGTGCCTGGTGGTGCTCTTGCATTACTTACATGAGTTAGACTACATAGATCAAGGGCATTTCAAAATGAATGGAAAATATATGTCAGTGAGTGATATTCCTCAATGGACATCAGGTGACTAACCTGAACAGAAACTTGATAGAAGGCAAAATTTCAGGAATGTCCTCTCTGGTGAACTATTGGCAGGACCAGCACTGACTTCTTACTGGAATAAAAAGAACAGAATTATCGTCACTGCATGGAAACACTTACGAGTGCGTACTATGAGGTTTTGCCAAAAGATAGCATAGTGTCCATCAGAGAAAAATGTAGAGTATGAGTTACGTGTTGTCAAGTTTTATGCATATAATGGAAAGGTTGTGTGTTTGTGGATTAAATATCAGAAACCCATGTACGGGTGAGGGAGAAAAACAGCTACCTCGACCAAAAACATGACTCGACAGCCAGTCAACTGCTGGCTTACAGGGCACCAATCACTAATCCTTCCCATTTCCAGATGGTTAGTATGGATAGTATATATCCCTGATCAATGACATCCTACCAAGAAAAAAGCTAATAAGATTTTGCCAATAGGCAGGGCTCGTGTGTAGCACTCACCACAAGAAAATTTTACGGAATTGTATGCGTGTGTATATATATATATATATATATATATATATATATATATATATGTGTGTGTGTGTGTGTGTGTGTGTGTGTGTGTGATTACTATTTGTGCACTAAGGTGGAAGAGTTTTCACTCGTGTTGCCGTCTCAGCTTTGCATGTATGTCCATGCCTTTACTCCTAAGTATGTATGTGCACATACACACAAACCCTATCCTATGCCAGGTACATTTTATCACCCAACCTCAGGGACAGGATGAACAGCTGGATGAACTGTGGACAGGCTACAAAGCCTAGTTTTTGAATCTATGTGGGTTTGATCCTAGGTGGCTCATGTGCATGACTGTCAGTAACGCTAACTGTAACCCCATGGAGGTCTCCGTTTGTGTGTGTGAATTCTACTGGGCTCCATCAGAAAGAGGTCATGCTGCGAGTGAAGAGACTGACAAAGTTGTATCATTGAAAATACATTATTGTTTAAGACTTTTTCTCTCCAAAAGTCCTTTTTCCTGCTACTGCAAGCAGTGCAGCCTTGAGCAACAGGAGCTTGGGTAATTCATAGTAATTGGTCCTGGGTACTTTTTTCATACTTGATCACCATCTCCCACATTAGTGAGGTAGGACCAGGAACAAAGTGATAGGCCAGTACAATCTTTTAATGTGACTTTCAAATTCTATTCCATTTATTTTTGCTTGCTCTTCAACATTTTCTCTGCTCTCAGTATCTCTTCCTGTTAAGTTTCTTTTAGTTTTCACTGTTATATTGTTAATAATGCTATAACTTATTTGTTCAATTTTTTTCTTCAATGAATTCCATGCTCTTCTCAGCCAATTCATATGTTCAAACCTGCATTTTCTCTTTATCTTCTAATGTGATGTCATCATCCTTACTTTGGCATTACCTGCAAAATATCACCATACTGCCTTTTAAATCTAGTATCATAATCATGGGCAATACTGATGCTAATGCTGGTACTTGTGGCAAACCTATCAGAATATCCTCTTCAGAAGGGTTCAAATAATTGGCAATGGCAGTCAGCCCACACCAAACCCATGGGTTCATCCTTCCTTTGGAACCAGTCAGTATATGGGTATCTGGCTCAGGCTGGAGTGTGTGTGTGTGTGCACAAACACATGAAAGAAAAGACATGTCATTTCAATACAAAGTTAAGATACTACGCATCACAAGTGTAAAACTTGTTCTTAACATGTGTAAAACTTGTTCTCAACACAAACAGTAATCGTATATATTGCTATATACATTCAATCTTGGAATTATCCACAGACGTCCTCAACCATTTCTACTGTCATCATTCCTCAAAGGTTTTTCATCTAATTTAGCAAAACATTACAGTCTTTTCATTTCCTGTCCTCCTTAATCACTTTGTTTCTTCCATATTGTGATTTATTTAGTCCTAGTATATTTTCTTCAGTTCCTTCAGTTTGCTGCAAGAAAGAGACACCTTTGAATTTTCTTCTTTTGTTCATGTTCACTATTTCCTGCATAAGGAAGGTAGTGTCAAGAGCAGATGATTAGGCTTGATAAAAAATACAAACCCTTCTCACTTAGCTTCTTGCTCTGTACCTTCTTTTGGAAAGGAATATTGGAGGGAGGATTTCAAGCCCCCAGCTCCCAACCCTCTTAGCTCCCTTCTTTGAATGCAGGGAATACATAGACAGAATTCTTTTTCTCCTATCCCCAGGATACCAACAATAAATTTTTCCCATTAGGCAGGGGTAGTGTGTCACATTTTTCAGTTTGTTTTCATAGGCAAACACTCCTACATTTCTGGTCTAAATAGATATAAATTTAGGGTAATGAAATATGATTTGTGACCAACTTCTTTGAACAATAATACATTGTTTGTGATCCATAGTGTCAGGTGTATGAAAAAGTGGAATACACAATGTTTCTGAGATTATATGCAATATGGGAACTTTTATACCATAAAACCCATATCTCCTTTTCTTTCATACATGTTCACTATTCCCACAAAAGTGAATGAGCATTAGGAATAGATGAATGAGCTTTAGAAGAAAGAATCCTCACTTGGCTCCTTCCTCTGTTCCTTCCAGTAGAAAGTAATAGAAGGGAGGATTTCCAGCCCCCAACTCCTGACAAAACCAAAATATTTTTCCTTTATTCCATTTTTTCAAGTTCCCTCCAACAGATACAGTCCTGAAAATAACATTCTCTTATAAATCTTGTGTATTAATTTTACCACTATTTCCCTGAAAATGGAGGCTCTGATGAAAGATTCTTAATACTGATATGTACTAAAATCCTTGTGACAAGGATAAAAAATATTTCTTAATTAAGACAACCTGCTGAAGTTAATGTAACAGAAAACTGAAAGGCATTATATACAGATATGAAATAAAGATTGGTGACTGAGAGGGTGATGGCATACAAAGAACATCTGATTGGGAAGGAGCAATGTGGCTTTGGGAGTGGTATTGGATGTACGGGACAGGTGCTTACTTTAAAAAAAATAGATGCCTTGCAGAGGGTGCTATGAATAAAGTGGTGTAGGAGAAAACCTACTAGATGCAAGGAAGAATTTTCATCACGAGAGGGTAAGGCATGTAGGTAAGCAGGAAGGGAGAAGTTAAGTGGTTTCAAGAGAAGGTAGGTCTACATCATGGGCATGTGTTGTCATCATGGCTGTTTAAGCTGTTTATGGATGAGAAGGTAAGGGAAGTATAGGAATGGGTCTTACAAAGAGGGCAGGTTTGTAAAGACAACTCAGGTGGCAGAATACATGTGAACAAATGAGGCTGATCTTTGTTCCAAGCACTATCTCAATAATGTGAGAAACAATGAACATGGAAAAAAGAACTATGTGTATAATGGGCAACTGAATAGGAATATGGTAAATGTGAAAAGCTGCCACAATAGGTGGAAATTAGTATTGAATTATATATGGAGAGGAAGCTTTGATATATGGCCAAGGGGAAAAAAAATAGTGGTATGGAACAAAAACGGATAAGTGGTAAGAAGCATAGCCAAGTCTAAAGTCTGAGGGTAGAAGGGCGTATTGAAGAAATGAAAGTGCTGAGATTAAGTATAAATGAAATGTGATATGATCTGTTCAGATAATCATTAATTAGAGCTGAAACTGCAGTGATGAAAAAGGTTTTACTTCATATAATAAGAATCGGTAATGAAATATGGACGAACCACACATATTCCTGTGTTTAATGTGGCAAAAACACATTTTGTAATCATACTGAAAGTAGGTTGCAATGAAAAAAATGGGAATGAAGAAAACTGCAAGGTATTTTACATATCTTGTAGTTTT
Source organism: Panulirus laevicauda (assembly GCA_032273605.1). Lineage (NCBI taxonomy): Eukaryota > Metazoa > Arthropoda > Malacostraca > Decapoda > Palinuridae > Panulirus > Panulirus laevicauda. The sequence continues at coordinate 7,628 of JAUTXX010004357.1, forward strand.
CTTCATTCCCAAATATCTCTTTTGCAAAAAGGATAGAACATATTATTGCAAATTGTCTGGATTAAATTTAGGGCATAAATCTTCCATGACTTATGTAAATCAAGATTAGTACTATGAGAAAATATGTGATGAATGCTACCAATCTAATGCTCTTAACTCCATTAGAATTTATCAAGAGGTGGATCAGGTACTGTACAGTCTCAAATTCACTCACAACCATCCTAACATCCAAGCCTAAAGTGCTACAGAATGATGCTGACTTACACAAGCATTCCTTATTCTTTCACTCAGCAAACTAAGTTGCTTAGTCAAGCAAGACCAACATTTCCATATCTACATCACCCCAATATATAAAAGGCTTCCACAGCATCTCGTCCCCATTCATTTCTTTAATACCATCTTAAATATTCCCATCTAACCATTTCTTTCACTGCATCTGTCTATTTCTTTCACAATCTACTTCACTTCCTTGTACCTTCTACAGTATTATTGTATATCTTTTATACCAACCTATCATTTGCTATACATTCTACATAACCTTTATATCCTAAAACATTTTCATTCATATGCCTTTCTAAATTTCTTCACACCATATATTCTTCTCATATCTTCATTTCATATTCTCTCTCTCCCCTAATTCCAGCTATACTGTGCAAATAATCCACTATTCTACTCTTATTTCTTACCTATCCTGACCTATACAAATGCAGGCTTTGAATTCATGCAACAGACTAGGGAAGGGTAGTCCATGCAAAACTCTTCCACACTCTTAGCTTAAGATTTTCCTAACTGAACTTTACTCTTAGAAATATATAGTCAATCTCAACTTCTAGTTCTTTGCCATGCAAACTGTGCCGACTAATACAATACTATTATTTGCCGTCCCTTTCAAAAACTTTGGCATCTTCCTCTGACACATCAATGGAGCAACCCATCTTTTTATTTAGCTCTTCCTCTGATTCAGCTGTCACCAGCATCATTTGCACACACTAACAATGGCAACACCCATGCTGCTCCTTCATGATTAAGTACTGTACTTCAATCAACCCAATCATGCTGTCATCTCACATAATCATGAAATCAACCAGCTTTGATGCACCCACTAATTTACTTCAAACCACTCATTCAATCACATACATACTCTATTTTCATTGTACAAGACTTTAACAGTATTCAAAAGTCTTCCATGCACTTTATCATGAGCCTTTTTCTAAGATGTTGCAAACCCTTTTTCTCTGAAATAGAAACTAGAAAATGTCTAAATTGCAGCATGTTTACTGTAGAATGCAACATATAAGAAGCAGTGTTTTCCCAAGAATTTGGAAATGGGGAAGAGGGAGAAGGTAACTTGTTTCTTTGATGCAATTTAAGATGGACATTTCACAGGATGTGTCACTTCATTCTAAGCACTTTGGTTAACATTCATAATTGCTTTTAAAAGTCCACTTTCCTGCCATTTTAAGAAAGCCTTTTTATAATCCATATGTAGCTGTTCGTCTGTTTCCTTGCGCTACCTCACTAATGCGGGAGACAGCGACATAGGTTAAAAAAAAAAAAAAAGCTTATCTAAATGGTGAAATGGCACTGATCTTTATGTTTTACCCTATCTATCCACAGCAATGCTTCGGGGAGCCAATAAATTAGTGGGCGTTAGATTCAAAACTGCAGCCTAGTTAGAAAACTGGCAATGGATAAAATAAAAGGTGAAAATATTAAGTGATAAGGTACAACACTACAGGTATGAAGTGAAAATGAATAAAAGCTGATAATAAAAGGATTTCTTTTTATACAAATTCGCCATTTCCCGCATTAGCAAGGTAGCGTTATGAACAGAAAACTTTGCCTTACAGGGAATATCCTCACTTGGACTCCTTCTCTGTTCCTTCTTTTGGTTACTTCTAAAAGGAAATTATGAGTATATAAAAAATTTAGACTTGTATCATAAGTATAACAAAGGAAGACTAAGACTGAAAGAAAGGAATGAGGAAAAGATGAAGCAATGGTGTGAAAACTTAGAAAAAACAGAAATGCCACCAGGTGAAAATAAAGTAATGCAACAGGCTTACCAAGAAGTTAAAAGTGTGTGATTATTTTCCACAATTGTTACTTTCATATTGAATAATAAGATGATCATTAACATACAGTATACTAGGAGCTGAAGTATTAAGGATAAAAGTGAAACTGGTAGTGACTCATACAAAACTATGATAACAAAATCATGGTACTTATATTAAACTATCAATAATTTACATAAAAATTACATTAGAACCTTTCATCAGTCCATCATAGCTTTAAATCAATCGAATTGAAGATAGAATATTAAAGTAATTCAGTTTTTATAACAAAATACTAAGTAAATATGAAAACCGATCCTTCACATGCTATTAGCTGTAAAATATGAATACTGATGAAAGAAGTGTTTTCAAGTGTTTGGTGATCAGATCTTTCAGTTATTATGTAGCTGAAAGTAGAATATACAGAAATAACTATATAT
>JAUTXX010004368.1:0-10121 GCA_032273605.1 Panulirus laevicauda
CCTAACGAGGCTGTTTGTGATAGTGGACGAGAACAGGAATTCAGGGATTAATGTGGCAGGAGTGGAAAGGACACGGATTTTTCTGCGAGGAAGACGTACATTTTGCAGATGGAGGCGCAAATAATGTCTTATGGACATTCGTCTGAGCTTATGCACGAGTTTCTATGTTTTTCATTGTCTTCTTCACACCAAGGAACATCTGTGGGTAATTCTTATATGGTGATGCATTTTCCCCACTTACTCGCATTTAGGTATATATGTTTGCTGCCAGAGTGGATATCATCATTAAAGACACCATGATCTAACCTTGCTAAACTGACTGGCCCTCCTCGGCGTTCACACATTAATGAATTACAGATATCTGGAAATATTTCACTCGACTTAACATAAGACAAAAATGTTGGCGAAACAAAAAAAGGCAAGAAAAAAAGAGCTTATCCACTTACGTACCGTGATTCATTGGCCAGGAATATCCTAAATTAGGATTGGACATTGTTATCCACACTAAAAGAATATATCAGCTTGCACAGACCAATGCAAGCGTTTTATAAAGTACTGATGAGCAAACAAACACTGCGAAAATACAGAAAGTCGTTGTCATTATAGTTTACGCGAACCTATTAATTCCCGGGATACAAACACGGCATACGCGAAAATTATGCAGCAGTAAACCATATCAATATTTAAAAGCAGCAAAGCCTGGCGAGCGCCGGACACAATAAGCCAGGATGGTCTAGTCCCAGTGGGAGGAGGTGAGAGTGGTAAAGGTGGGCGAGGAGCAACACCTACCACTCTTGTACCAGAGGCCGAGAACCTGGTGGTACTGCTACTGTCTGACATGACCAAAGATGTCTGATACATCTCGTTGATGACTGCAGTTCACTTGACAACATCCAAAGTTATATGAGATCGAGACGTCATGCAACTTGTACATACACACACAGCCAAGGTAAGTAGACCCTGGTGATAAAGAAATCATGTGAGGAAAAATTATTTTATGATTATTTATCTTAACTTGTACAGCACTTATTTATATAAACCATTAAGCCTTCTATCGCTCTTAGCCTGAAGTGTGTGTGAGGTTCCTGAGCTGTTCACAGTCCAAGAACAACATCCACCTCCGCCTGAGCAGCCTCCAAACAACCCCGGCATCCGGGAACGGAACAGCTAGGCTGGAGGGAGGTATGTACCGGCAGGGACATGGATTCTGGAAGGCAACACTTGCCAAATCTGGCGAGACGCTAACCTAACCCAAGGGACTTCCTGAAGTTTGGTGATGCAATTCACGCTCGTTTGGTCCGCTTGTTGGCTGTCGCAGTTGGGGCAGTGGATGACGGTGCGGTACAAGCTTCAATGGGAGAGGAATACGGTTGGGAGAAGATGAGCAAAACTCACGATGACGAACAACAATGAAAATCAAGTCAACCTCGTGAGCTAGGAAGGAGATGCAAGAGTAATGAGAATTACAGTAATGCTAACAAAAATGCATATTGAAAACAAAGATAAAAAAAAGGCGGGAGAGAAATGATGACAGAAAACACAAAAAATGATCGACGAAATTAATTTAACTGCTACGTAGTTCTGATATGACATTTTTTTTTTCTTCAAACGACTATAGACAGTGTCTTGACCGTCGACAATGGCATCCACCCTGCTCTAATGTGGCAATGCTTTGCCATAGGATAGTCTCCGGCCACAGGACGGTCCTGACCCAACAGACGAGGGAAGTCTGTCTGACTGAGTCAGTAGACACCAACATCTGGTTAGCCAGCCCTCCACCGATCGCGCCCACAATATCGGCAACAGCTGATCCACACCTGCGTAGAGGGGGACCCTTTTTTTATTATATTTTTTCTCCCCCACATCCCAGTACAGTCTGTTGTGGCTCATTCTTTTTTATTTTCTACCCCTCCAACACAATGGGCCAATCCTTGAGTGCGACGTTACGACCCCTGAGCACGACAACACGACCCTTGAACATGATACATTCCTTGAATACGACGACACGACCTTAAGGTTTATATTGGTATGTTCCTGAACATGACCCCGTGAAGGACTGGGGTCAAAGGCCAGGCCAACATGGTCAAGGGTAGTACCACTGTTTCTAATTGCTGTACCATCTTATTCAAGGGTCAGTGACCCGATGAAATTGAGGTTAAAAAAAAATAATTTGGGATAGGCTAACCTAGCGTAAGACCGCCACACACCAGATGCCTCCTAGCCTAACCTAACCTAACCTTGAGCAAGGTTAGGTGGCGAAGCAACAACATATCACAGGCTTCCTCGCCTACGGAGCCTAAATATAGTTAGGTTAGGTAACAACTGCTACAGATTCCAACGCCACGCAGTGTAAAAACCCACAGGTTTCAACGCCACGCAGTGTAAAAACCCGCAGGTTTCAACGCCACGCAGTGTAAAAAAAAAAAAAAACGGAGGTTTCAGCGCCACACAGTGTAAAAACCCGCAGGTTTCAAACGCCACAGTGTATAAAGCTGTGGATTTCAACGTCACACAGTGTAAAAACCCGCAAGTTTCAACGCCACACAGTATAAAAACCCGCAGGTTTCAAACGCCACACAGTGTAAAAAGCCGTGGGTTTCAACGCCACACACAGCGTGTACAAACACTTACAACACATGAAGCTCACCGGGAGATCTTGAGCAAGTAATGAATGAATTCATATCCCATCCAATAACATTCAGGGAAATATTGCGTACTGATACAATTAATAATGGACTGACCATCCTTCTTTTTTTTGACCCACCCTTTTTTTCCCCCTTTTTTTCCCCCCTAACTCTGACAACCAGAGTAGTACAATTAATATTCTAATTTATGCATGCAGTGGAATAAAATTCGTCCATAATTACACATAAATACAATTAGATTCACAGACCGATTAATACCGCTGCTGTTAAATCTATTACACAGAGGATTCCCTTAATTGGCAATATTCAAAGCTGACAATTACATCCTGATCTATTATTTTATTTTATCATTATAATTCCACGCACGGCAAAGAAAAAAGATAAATAAATAAATAAGTTCCATTACTATAAGGTTGGACGTATTTTTCCGTCCGTCGCAGTGAACGGGGAGCGTAGTATTCCCACAATCTGGTGAGACAGCACAACAGTTCCATTCCTCTTCGAATATTTTTCTGTTCGTCCCCGTTTTTTTGAGGGAGGAGGAGGAGGAGGAGGAGGAGGTTGTTGCCATTGTGCTCCGCTATCAGCACAGGTCAAAACCTCCCAAACCTTGGCCCTCTTTGTCCTGTAGGGAGGACGGGGAGGGATGGAGGGGTGCGCCCGGGAGATCAAGGCCCACCGTCCTGTTTGGCTAACATTTTCGATGCATTACACACTTTCCCCCGAGTGAATCAGCTCTTGTTGTGGCGCTCCGTTCGATCAACTGTTTTAAGGAAACATGTCAGGGAACTTTCTTGTGTTCCCCCCATCGGCCCACCTTCCTGCTGCTGGGTCAACCAAAGATTTCTTTCGTCTTTGTTTCTCATAAACAGAGAATCTTGGAACTTGGTATCAGACGTTCATAGCTATATATATATCAGGTGCCCACAACTAAATATCACAGTCCATAACTCGACAGCAGACGGTCATAACTTGGCATCACACGACCGTAACTTGATATAACCGGGTCGTTACTCGAGACCATAAAGTCCGTTATTTGACATCACACACACCTTCAGTTACTTGGTGTCACACGTCTGTAACTTGATGATATGAACATTCCGTTACTTGATATCAAACGTCCGTTACCAGGACTAACTGTCCGTCGGCAATTGTGGGAGCATTCCTTTGGAGGGTCACATGAATATACAGACTTACCCAAATATTTACCAGTCTCTCCTTGATACTAAAACAACATTACTCTGGCCCTGAACTCGAAATAGACTGATAGACACAAGACCCGGTGTGTGTGTGTGTGTGTGTGTGTGTGTGTGTGTGTGTGTGTGTGTGTGTGTGTGTGTGTGTGTGGAGGGGCGGGGGGGTGTACGTGGGTGTGGTTCCTGGCAGTGGTAGTGTCCACAAGAGACACCAGAGGGCCAAGGCCTGACAGGTGCGGTCATAGGTGATGAGATGTCACTAAGGCTTGGGCACGGCCGCCACAGTTACCAGTCGGAGCTAAAGCACTATGTAGCCACTCATACCTTGTGAGGCCTCTCCCCCTCCCTGCTCCCGGCTTCATGGATACACACCACCTGTGCTCGACATCCAGTCATATATTTACTCCTCTTCCGAGGTTGTCAGGTTCAGGAAAAGCCCCGATGGCTGTCTACCAAGAATTTTCAAACGTCTCAGTGAGCGAAATGCTTTATCTTAAAGGGACGAGGAAAGTCAAATTTCGGGGTTTTTTCTAATTTTTTCAAGGCATTTAAATTTGTTTAAATTCCTTCCCTCCCGTTGATGATTTTCCAAAAGAAGGAACGGAGACGTGGGCCAAGTGAGGATATATTCTCTAAGGCTCACTCCTCTGTTCTTAACCCTACCTCGCTGACGCGGGAGAAGGCGAATATAGCACTACAATCAGTGTACTACAGCTGTTGGCCAGCACCCTCCGTACCACACATACAATACCACAACCAACGTCTTGATCTACTAATACCACGTACCACCAGATGATCGTAATGACACGTCAGCTATCCTGATATCCTCAAGAGCATATGGGGAATTAATGGAATATATATATATATATATTTTTCCCCCCCACACACACGATGATGGAATATATATTTTTTTTCCTTTCCCCCCACACACACGATGGACGAGGAAACACTGTGAGAATGATGAATCATTTAGATCCTTGACTTACATTATAGTATAATGAACCTCTATAATATACTAAGCTAATTGCAAATTATGGATGTTGGAGATATGGATAATGTAGATATATACAGAATAAACAGTATATGATCTATAGTCTATAATTCAATGGGGATTATTTCCTGCTGGAAATATAATTGAGCTACGAGATGAAGCAGGGCAGCGCTGGTATCATAATATATTTAATAGTTAAAGAGCACTGTATTTCTCACCCTGCCAGATACTATATTGGAAGCCTAGCATCACTGTAGGCTAGCGGCTGCGTTGTGTGTGTGTGTGTGTGTGTGTGTGTGTGTGTGTGTGTGTGTGTGTGTTAAGGACGTCCTTTACGTAGCGGTGGTAGGCACCAGAGGGCACCACACTCTCAACTTACCATCACTGTCCGTCACCAAAATTGACATCATCATGGCACCAGTGGCAGATCGTTGACCGTCTTGGCCATCAGTGGGACGGACACAACCACGGGCCGATGGGAGAAGGGGGAAGGGTGGGTAAGGTGGGCAAGAGGCGAGGGCAAGATGGACAAGAGGTGAGCATAAAGTGGGCAAGATCCGAGGGTGAGGTCAGCTGGTGAGAAGGACTGGGGAGGCAGGGGGTGCAACAAGCCAGAGGGCCAACATGACCAAAATGCATGAGAGTAAAATACGACCAAGGAGCGGAGGAGCAGCTGGGCAAGGGAGTGGGAGGAAGGTGGGCAAGACCCCGAGTGCACAGGACGAAATCAGGAGGCGACGACGGGGCAAGGACCAGGACGATACAGACAAACAGACGAGAGGAGCCAGGCTGAGTCCTGAGTCTACCTGTAGATCTCCGTCGGTGTCAACCAGTCATAATACTTATCAACATAACCTCTCACTCAATCATTCTATCTATGGCTCTATCTATCTGTATCAACGTACCACTATCACTTATCATTCCATCTACGACTCTACCTAACTCTCTATCTATCTATCTATCCTCATTAAGGGAGTGGATCGAGTGAATAAAGCCTTTGAACCGGAGATGCCACGGACTCGGGCCTACCGTGTTAAAGTGAGACATACGGACTTTCTCACTTATACAACACGAGTTTATATGACTCTTTACACTCAAAAGATGGTTCGTCAAGCGAGCGACCACCACGTCCTTATTCACACCACCTCGAGGGGGGAGAGCTCCCTTCTCCCTTGAGAATGGACGTGTGAGATCTGGAATCCACGTAACAAATGTTGACATTCCATCCTGCCAGCCAGCCAGTCATCTGTGTAGCAGTCATCCATAACAAGGCAAGTACTAACAAGTCATCACCCGCATCAGTGTGGAGCTTACTTCCTTACACACACACACACACACACACACACACACACACACACACACACACAAAATCTTTTTCACACTTGATCGCCGTTTCCCGCGTTAGCGTGGGTAGCTGCCAGGAACAGAAGAATAAAGGCCACATTCATTCTCTAGCTGTCATGTGTAATGCACCGAAACCACAGCTCCCTACCCACATATGGGCCATACAGAGCTTTATGAATATATATACATAGAGAGAAAGAGACAGAGAGAGAGAGAGAGAGAAAGAGAGAGAGAGAGAGAGAGAGAATTTGTAGTGTCATAGCGTCCTCCTCCGTGTGAGTATCTCTACAGTCAGTCCTCTCTCACCCCTCACATCCGCCGCCTCTCACTCCACTCTCATCCTATCTGTGGTGAGTGTGGCCTCCCTCCCCTCCTTTACTATGCACCTCAATCCTATATGCTCCCCGGGGCCGTGTAACCCCGCCATCGATCACCTCCACACGGGATCACACACACACGCCCTTCCCCTGGCCACTCTCACCCTTTACACCTCTCTTGCACACCCTCCCTCGTCCTCTACCAGGCCTTCGTCATCTCTCACACAGCCTCACTTCTCTCCAGCACGCCTTCACTCATCTACAACATACACCCCACTCATTATCTCTTCTACAGTCTCACTCATCTCCCACACAGCCTCACTTATCTCCCACAGCCTCACTTATCTCCCACACAACCTCACTTATCTCCTACAACTTCACTCACCTCCCACAGCCAAAGTTATCCCCCACAGATCCTCCTCAACTTTTCCTTCCCTCACCTTCACGAACCGTCGTGATCAACCTCCTCACCTGTTGCCAAAACCCTTCAAACGCCCCTAACACACCTGCCCAACGCACCTAACACACCTGTCTAACATCCTCGCATGACAACACACCCGTCTCATCAAAGCTATCCACTGCAGATTTAAGCACAAGCACCTCCGGCGCCTCCTATTAACATAGTAAAACAGATTGACACTTCCCGAAAGGTTCCGTGACTGCCACTCACCGAGGATACTGAACCCTTGCCGAACCACACCAGCCATGGAGGGAAAGCCAGCCACCTGGCATACCCCACCACACCACTGGGAGGCAGCCCCTGAGCACCGTACTGCACACACCATATCATTCACCCACCACCTCTCATCCGCCGCATAAAACCCACGGAACAAATGCCCGTCAACTCCACCATTTCACACTTGGCGTAAACCTGCAAATTACGGGGCCGGGTCACGGTATTAGTCGAGGATCAACATGCGTTTTAGCTGAGCACTTTGCCTTCCCCTACGGCCGAGAACCTTCCATTACCTGGGATTATTAAACGTCAGGCGTACATAATGCCAACCCGGGTCTCATCGATCGCAAGTCCAGCCATTTACCACGATTTACCCCACCAAGTCTTCGGTGGGGTCTTTTATGTGGCTTTAAAACAATGTTCTCCCAGGAAGCAGTATTACGTTATGGTGAATTGCCATTTGTATATATCAGGATAAGAAGAAGTTTACCGGTCACCATCAGTCCAAATCTATGAAGATTTATAATAAGCCCAAACTTTCAGTGACCATGTAAATCCAGTTCTGTATACATGAACTTGAATTAAATCATCTGTTAACGAAAAAGCATCTGGTAAAGATACCCACACACACACACATACACACAAGCACAAAATTGAATAAGGGGTGGCCTCCTTCAGTGAATAAATTACCTTTCTGAAAGAGAACAATGAACACAGGTTAGAGGTGCGTCCTTAAAGTGGGTTGGAGGTGAAAAGTGGCGTGCCTCAGGGTTTGATCTTGGGTCCAGTGCTACTTCTGGTGTATGTAAACAATGTGCCGAAGGAACTGGAATCATATTTAAGCATGTATGCAGACGATGCCATGGTCATAAACGAAAGAATGATGGTGACTGCATCAGCCTACAAGGGGACCTTCACAAACTCCAAAAATTGGTTGCATGAATGGATGATGAGATTCCATCCAAGTAAGAACAAGGTGATGGAGATGGGACATAGCGAAAGAAAACCTGAGTGTCACTATTACCAAACAGGAAATGAATTTAAGAAATCTACACGTTAAAGTGTCCTAAGGGTCGACACTGTGCCTAATCAATCGCCGGAGTTACACATCAGAACTGTTAAAGAAGCATAAAGTCTGCTGGAAAATATATGAATCTCATTCCAAGATTTGAACAAGGACGTGTTCAGTAAGTAATTCAGTTCGCTGCAAAAAGCTACCTGATGGCGTGTAGAAAGCTCAGAAAATGAGGCCCCCACGAGTGTGGAACTCGCCCTACTATACAGACAGGCAATGAAACACACACACACACACACACACACACACACACACACACACACACACACACAGCCGTGAGTAAGGTGGACAGCAGTTACACTATACGCATGACTGAATATAAATACCCATTTCCATTACCCATCCGTCCCATCAATACTTTATTCCTTTCATTCGCTGTTTCCCCTTTTCGTGAGACCCATTGAAGGTTGGCAGATGATCAACGTCATAACATCTACGTAAATAAGGAAAATGCGACTGAGAACATTTCGACCTCAGTAAAATTACAAATGTTCTTAACCCCCTCGGTACAACAACTTTAAACACACTGAGTACGACGACACGGACAGTACCGTAACTCCTTAGTTACGATGACTAACATCACCCGTACGTACTCGGGGGCGTTAAGTCGTCAGGGCTGGCCGTGTTTATTTCCTCGTGAACCTAACATACGACTCTGGTTGGAGTAGCACATACGGACCATTAATGAATCACTTTACATCATGATTCGGACCACTGCCGGTTTCGTTTATGGTCTGACGTCCCCACCAAACAGCACATATAACACTCCCGGGGCATTCAGTACCAGTTTGGAATCACCAGTACATTACAGAATTAGTTCAAAATGTAGTATATTTAAAAAACAGAGGCGGGTGGCGGCAGAGAGAGTGCGCGCGCGCCCCTGGTGACGAAGAGCGCAATTAATGAGGCGACGTTTGGCAGGATCAGCTGCCAGTCCGTTACTTACCGTTCTCACACTCCCATTATTGAAAAGTCATTTAAAAACGTTCTTTACTCTATCATTTGCCGGAGGATAATGGCCCCTGGACACGAGAGCCACCACCAGGTCACACGACTCCCTCAATGTTGACATGGGTACCAACACGCCAAGCCATGGAAACACTTGTTTGTTTAGCATTAATCTTTCTCTTTTCGCCTTTGCCGCGAAAATGGGAGGTGAAAATTTACTGTATTACTCCAGCCCGTCCCGTGGTGGTCTGGGGCACAATGGGAGGAGATACAGAGTGTATACACACAAGGTCCCACAAACTACAATGAATTATACAAGTTATATGAGGGATGAGCCATGTGCATTTCGGCAAAGGTTCGATACTCGTCCAATATCTGGAGATCAATAGAGATGAAAGCCTGTGACACATGCTGTGGCGTATGACAGGAATAATCTCAGACTTCGATGATTTTACAGCGTTCGAGGGCCAGTGGACAGCGCGTACTGGGAGAGTCATTCTTCAAGCCAACTTTACATCTCGTACGTTCAGTATCAACTGAGGGTGATATGGAGAGGCTGCTGACAGTCAACGTCCATTTGTGTAAAATATAAGAATTTTCTTTTTTTATGGCCTTTTTTTTTCAGATCTACATATATTCCACTTAACATTGAGAGGCATACACTATGGCCAGTCCATCAAACCTCTCATACATTCCGAACGCAACTCAAGGGTGGGCCGTTTTGATAACTGTTTCCTTTCCTACACCTCGAAGATTTGGAACTCTCTACCCTCTCATGTCTTCCCCCAAAAACTATGACCTGGCACACTGTAAAAGACAGGTTTTGCACTTCCATCAAAATTTGAAAATACTTTCCTTTCGTTTCACTGTGTCATAAGCTCACACCGAAGAAGGGATTTAAAATCCTACCCAAGTGATGCATCTGATCT